>JABAKD010000007.1:10127164-10337164 GCA_012845835.1 Undaria pinnatifida
AGACCAGCGACAGGCACTCTGGGCGTAGGTTCCCGAGCTGCATGCCATCTTGCGCTTTGCTGTGGGAGCTTCATCGGCTGGGCATATAGCTGAACTTTTTGGGCGGCGTGTATCCGCTTCTTCGGAGACCAAGACAGATCATTGCACCTGTGCCTCGTAGCGTATCACCCGGGCAGCAGTTGAGGCGACATTGCAGGGGCGGCGTCGGCAGCAGGGGGTGGCGCACATGGACAGCGACGGGTGGAATGGCGACGGGGGGGATCACCGCTGGACAGGCGATGGGGTGAGTGAGCGAACTATAGAGAGAGCGCGCGCGTTTGTTGTGTGTGCGATTGTTACGCAGCGAGAGCGAGACTACCTCCTGTAGTTTTTCTGCGCGAGAAAAAAAAGCATAAAAAAATTGTACTGCTGTTTGCAACCCCGCACGAAACACTTGCTTTTACAGGGCTTTTCACCCGTCGCACTGCTGAAGTCAACCTTTCGAACTGTGCACCAGTCGATTATTCGGAAACTCTCCTTCGCTCTCGTGGCGAGGCGTCGCCCGCCACCTGCTACAGATTAAGCAACCCCATAGCTCGCTCGACACACGCGCACAGATAGCTTTTCGACTGCAGTTCTGTGCGCAAGCCTGCTCTCTCTGTGAAGGGTGTAAGTCGCTCGGGCCTGCCATGATGTTCCTAGCCGATGAGATTTTTGTGCGTGGGATTTTTCTCCGGACCGCTGGGGTGATAGGGCAACGACCACAGGTCCGATTGCGCCGGAAGTTACCTCTATAATATCAATAGTGTAAATTTGTTACTACTATGGACGAAAATATAATACACGTTATATAATTATATCGATGATGAAATGGTAATAATAGTTTTGTCCAAAGTTCGCGTTAATGTTAGAACTACCCACAGCAGAAGGTGCCCCTTTTTTGTTCATTTTTTTTTGTCTTTGCTGGCTGCGAGAACAACAGTTCTACCCCGTGCTTCTTCTCTTTGGCGATTGACCTTCGTAGCGCAGCAGCAGCTTACGTTACTGCTCCGGCTTAGCCCAGCACGGGTAGATCCCGGCGAGAACACGGGGTCGCGCAAAAGCGATGGCTCCCCTTGCCCTCTATTTTACGTGCCGCACGCTGAAACAACCCACCGCTTGTGTCAGAATCACATTGGGCATAAATATAAGATCATTTACAATGTAAAAACAAAACTAACCGGTCATTATATTTTTGTCAACTGGGGCGGCATGTAATTTTTTCTTTCTTGTATCTCTTTGAGTCATCAGTCATACACAGCGGTGGTACCGATCGGCGCTCGAGTAAGAAACCGGCGTAAAACTGACTCACGCAGGCTAGATTTTCTTATCAGAAGGTTTTTTATACACTAACTTTAACAATACAGCAACTCCGCTAGTTCTTAATGCCGCGAGTTCTTAGATATTTGTTGATAAGGCTCTTTCTTTACATGGAGGGTCTGTAGGCGGTGGCATTGATTGGTAGTCTGTCTCCCGCTGCCCACCCAGTCTTCTTTCGGTCTTTCTGTCTCTGGGCAGGCGGCTTCTGTTTTTTATTCGGGTCCGTACCTGAATCTCGGGCTAAAAAAAGAAAAAACATAGTGCGCGGAGATGCCGACCCTGTACGTATGCTATCGTCGTCGTGCCTGCTGGACCCACATTTTGCATTCGCATCATCGTGTAGTTTTTTTTCACTGGGCTGTGGAAGAAGAGAAGAGGGTCCGTCAACCGGAGGAATCGAATCCTAACGTATCATCGTATTGTGCCTTTCACTTGTGTACGTATCAATATTCCTATCACGATGCTTGTGGATATGGATGGAATTGTAAGTGACTGTGTCAACTCTTTACTACTGTATTACTACTGCTGATGGTCCTTTGCTATCCGTCTGCGGTGGTTTGACGCGTATCTGGTCCATCGCACGACAAGAAATTACCCGGCCATTATTTGGCCAGAAACCTACTGTAAGAGACGCCGCAGCCAATTTGGCCCGAAGTTTTCCTTTTGAAAATATTCGTATCGTCATATCATCATCACCATTACCACACCGTCATCCCTCATCACTAACACCGGTGTAATCGTCAGACATCAGAATACTGTAGCCTGATACTTCCAGCAGTAGTACACACCAGCCACGACGATACTGCTGTTGATCGTGCTTTACCTGTGCTAATATCTTACTCCTCGTCAGCCAAGCTATTTTTTCTGGAGGCATTTGAAAAGGTTGACCTTAGGAGAGGATTCCAGCTCTGCTCACCCTAACGCCAACACTATTTAAGGCTAAGGGCTGAGGCCCCGGCCCGAGCGCGATTTTGCCCCGCTTTTTAGATAATAATCTAACAAATGTTTGGACGTCCCCAAAATCGTGGTTAATATTCGTGCTGTTTTTTTTTCGTTTTTCGTTTTCAAGTTTCTTTCCCAGAATTTCTGATGCGCCTGATTTTGTCCTTCCTCGCCAGGACTCAGCGTGTCAGGACCGACGGTGGTTCGTTGTTGAGCAGGAAATCTTATTGCTCGTGCTGCGGATGATTCTGTATTTTATATTTTTTGTCGGAAAAAAACTTTGCAGTTGTTCGAGATAGATCTGTTTTCTGTTTTGCGTCGGGAAAAATGTTTAGAAAGCTCAATAACCCGTACAAGATAATCTACATTATTATTGCTTTTTCTGTTCGTCTCGAAAACTACATTTCCAACATTTTTTTACAAAAAAAATGCAAAGCGTCAGCCGTGAGAACGGCTATTGGATGGTTGAAACTCAACTTGGCAAGCTGCGTGGTCCATCTATAATTTATATATGCTCGTACCATCGTACTCTGATATATGCGTGTACCACCTTTGGTTTGTTTGTGTTTTTCCCTCTTGTATTCCTCAGCTCCAGAGTGGTTGAAGCCTGTCTTGGACTTGATTATACGCGTTAAAGTGAGAACGTCAACAACAACAACAACAACAACAACAACAACAACAACAACAACAACAACAACAACAACAACAACAACAACAACAACAACAACAACAACAACAACAACAACAACAACAACAACAACAACAACAACAACAACAACAACAACAACAACAACAACAACAACAACAACAACAACAACAACAACAACAACAACAACAACAACAACAACAACAACAACGGTGTTTGTAAATACAACAATTTTGTGGAATCGGGTTGTAATCTTGCCCCTTTCTGTTATTGTTGGTTTTTCGTCCCATTGATTATCCGCGCACTACTCTCGCCCTCCCTCCCAGTAGTAATTCAGATCCGGGGTCACATAATTGGCCCTTCTTCCCCCTCCCCCCTACAGTTGGTACGCGCCTTCATTTCTATCGCGAGAAGAATTCAATTTTTTCTCCCTCGTCGTCTCGCGTCGAATTGTACCCGTGCGTGCAGAAAATGATGCAGACATGATCATTGTTTCCAAGTACCGTCGCCTGGTGTGCGAGACGAAGGCGCCGAAATTTCATGCTGCGCTTGTTCGTGTACCTGGTAGTTTATAAAACCGGTCGCCCCGGTGGCGTATCAGGTTATCCTCGAGCCTGGTATAGGTCAGTTTCGTGAGTTCGAGCCCCGCCGAGTGCATACTCGTATAAATTCGTTGGGACTTTTTTCTTGTGCACAAATTGACTTGCGGAAAGCGCGAGAGCGTGAGTCAGCAACATTCGATGAACAATCGACGAGCAGTGGGATTGCTGAACCCTATGCGCGATAAAAAAATGAAGGCAAGAACCGGGGAGGAGAAGGGATGACACCTGTGACCACGGCTTGTCCAGAAGCTGGAAAGTGAAAGTGTGCTAAAAAAAAAAAAAAAAAAAAAAAAACCTTCTATAGGTGGTGAAACCTGTGGACGGTATCGTAATTTTTTTACTTGTATTTTGTTTTTTCAGTCACTTCGGAATATTTGTACAACCCAGAATTTGTACGTATCACACCAATACAGTAGTTCATAATATATGTATATTTTGTTTTGCACACTTCTACCGTACCTTCCAGCCTCTGGGCAAGCCTTGGTTGCGGGTGTCGTCCCTGCTTCCCCCCGGTTCTTGCCTTCGATTTTTATCGCGCATAGAGTTCAGCAATCCCACTGCTCGTCGATATTACATTGAGTGTTGCTTACTGAAACTCTCGCGCTTTCCGCAAGTCAATTTGTGCACAAGAAAAGGCCCCCACGATTTTTTACGCGTATGCACTCGGGGGGCTCGAACTCGCGAAACCGACCTATACCAGGCTCGAGGATAACCTGATACGCCACCGGGGCGAACGGTCATACCAACTTCCGACTATAACCTGTGTAACACAGGGGCAGGCTAAAGATTAAAACAATTCTGCATCTCCACGGATGGGCTATTGACGGATTGGTGATATGGGTGTTTATACCATTAGTGTACCAGTGCAAAAAATTCCATCAACTCTTCGTTCCCTATGGTCTGTCCACGACTCGCGGGTGAAGGCGCCTTCACGAGCTTTGTCCCACAAATCGTACCAGATGAAGCACCAAATATATTTCACTTGATGGAGGTGTTTTAAGCTGTTTTTTTGTGTTTTCGTGCTTTTTTTTTTGTCAATCGTGAGAGGGCGTCGACCTCCCCTCACCTAACCGTAACCCTAACCCTGGCTAGGGCTCCGAGCTGTTTTTTTGTGTTTTCGTGCTTTTTTTTTTGTCAATCGTGAGAGGGCGTCGACCTCCCCTCACCTAACCGTAACCCTAACCCTGGCTAGGGCTCCGACCCGAGCGCGGCTTCGCCGCGCGTTTTGGAAAAACTAATGAAAATGAGCGGACCACCTCACACATCGATGTATATTTTGTACTTTATCTGGTATGATTTGTGGGGTGAGAACATCGCAAATATGGGCTAGTGCGCGGGTGGGATCAAGTCTTGGGTTTCGCCGCGTCTAATTGCGAAGAATTAGAAATGTCACCCTCTCTTTCCCCCGGACTATATTACCGGTTATCGGTGCGGACGCTGACGGTGCCGTATGTCGATGGGCTCAAAGGATAGCAGTTCAATGCGAAGATTAATTACAGACGCTGGCACTCCGCTTATAAAGTACCAGGTAGTAGGCTAGGTATGAATAAAAAAAGTGTCTGATCCCAGGTATACGAGATTCGACGAGGGAAGAAATCGCTTGAATCTTCTCGCGATAAAAATGTAGGCACGTTGTACCGTAGTGGGGACGGGAGATAAGAGTCTGCTCAGTTTCTCGGATTCTGAGTTACTTTTAGGGCGGTACAATGAAAATTGAAGAGGGCAAAGACTATTTTTATTATCCCACAGCTGGAGTTTATTTCGTTTTGTGTTTTGTTTCAAGTACAAGGCATAGTTTGTCTTTGATATTAAACCGCTATTTCTACCCAACGACATCAGCACACCTAGTGTCCGTGCTGATTCTTCATCCTAGAGGCATGAGAAACACTAATAATTTTTTTTGAGCGGTATTTTGAAATATTAAAAATGTATACCTGGTCTTCATTTTGTGTTAGACGTCGTCGGTTAAACGCGCATTTTTGTTCCGTCGAGGTCAACACTTCCTACTTCCTACCGCTGCAAGGATTACTCGACACTTGTTCTCAGTGTTGTTGTTGTTGTTGTTGTTGTTGTTGTTGTTGTTGTTGTTGTTGTTGTCGTCTTCACATTAAACCGTTCTTTGTACCCAACGGCATCAGTACACCCGGAGTCCGTTCTGGTTCATCCTAGAGATATACAAATAATGTAGTGACAGACGACTGTGAAACAGAGAAAACCAAACAGTCGCAATTCATCAAGGTAAAGCAAGTGAAGTGCTAGGGTACCGGGTGTGTGTGTGTGTGTGTGTGTGTTCTTCACATTAATGTTAAACCGTTCTTCTACTCGTCGACATCCAGCACACCCAGTGTCCGTACTGATTCTTCACCCTAGAAAGATCAGCTCTGTGGTCACAAGCCACGACACAGAGATAATGCATCGTAATGCATTCGACAACGCAATGTCATGCCCTAGTACTGGGTACGACAGGCACAACATACATACGTCAGCAACAGAAATACATTGGAAGAGAGAAATACGAAATAAACAAAAACAAAAACAAAAACAAAAACAAAACAAAAAAACAAAAAACAAAATAAGAAAACAAAAAAAAACAAAGATAAAAATAAAACAAAAAATGAAACAAACAAAATGAAGGGGAAATCAAAGAAACAACCCAACCGCAAAGGAGAGCCAAAGCTCGGAAAAGAAACATAATAAAATACCGGGTACGGGAACACAACAAAGCAAGTCGGACCATACAAAAAGAGGAAAAAAGGAAAATAAAAGTGAAGTGTTCCGGAGAAAATGGGTAAAGTTGTGTAGGCGCGCTACGACATTTCTCCCACTATTTTTGATTGACCGAGGGCCTCTTGAGCCGGTCGCCCCGGTGGCGTATCAGGTTATCCTCGAGCCTGGCATAGGTCAGGTTCGTGAGTTCGAATCCCCCCGAGTGCATACTCGTATAAATTCGTGGGGACTTTTTCTTGTGCACAGATTGACTTGCGGAAAGCACGAGAGCGTGAGTTAGCAACACTCCATGAAAAATCGACGAGCAGTGGGATTGCTGAACCCTGAGCGCGATAAATATGCGAGAACCGGGGGGGAGAAGGGACGACCGACACCTGTGACCACGGCTTGTCCATGAGCTGGGATGTACATGTGTGTGAAAAAAAGAAAAAAAAAAAATATATATATACAATTCGTATATATATGCCTACATTCCGTCCCTTTTTAATGAGCAACCACTTCTTTGCGATTGGTATCAGTTGGGTTGTCCCGTTAACGGGTTAATCGTTGATATACCTGTTCTAGTGTCGGGAGGTCCGTGATGTGTTATCCGTGTTCAAGACGAGAGTTCCCGCCAACCCTACGTCAAGCGACGGGAGACAGCACTTTTTACACCTTGTCAAAAGCAAAGATGCCTCGATTTCCCGTTGAGAGCCCGAAAACCCCTCCCTACACCTGTGCTAGTTTTAAGTGATATTTCCCCGCAACGGATTCCCAGCCGTAAAAGCGTCAGTTTGCCTTGACTGACAACACCCTATTCATAGGAGGTTTTAGTATGGAACGCTCGACCTTAAACCCTTGGCAGGGCGCGTTTTCCCTACGTTTGATACGTTACCTGGCGTCTCTGCCTTGGACCGCCACATCATGCGTTAATTGGTTGGCCGGCGTCCCCGATGGCCGGAAGAATAAAGCCTTGTTACTATTGAGTGAGGTCGATTGCGTTGGTTCACACCGCGCCGATGTTGTTTTTCCCAAGAAAAAACAGGCCCGAAGTGCGAGAGCGTGGCATGGTGAAGCTCGATGCCAATTGACGATATCAGAGAGAATGCTGGACCCTTTGCCCGACAAGAAATGCAGGCAGGAGCCGGGGTCGGAAGAGGGGTTCACCCGTGACCACGTGACCACGGTTTGTTCGGAAAGACGGAAGTACATCCCGAGATGAACATAAGAAGAAACACACATTTTTTGTTTTTGTTTTTCGCCGAAACGCGGGTGTGTGGTAGGTAGCTATTAATAGTGGGTGGGTGGTTGGATGCAGTTAACCCATTTCCAACCCTATTTTTTGCGCAGTCTAACTCCAAGTGTTTTGTCCCCATATCGGGAGTGCGGTGCTGAAAGGGTTTAACAGAGCAATCAGTTTCACCGTTTCACCACCCGACCGCCTGAAGCCGCTGATGTGGATGTCAGTATTAAAATACCATTCCTATCTAGCGGTACTACTAATGTCCTCACGTTACAATTTTTCCCCACTTTTTTTTCGCGACAAATTACTTGGAGTTCGTGTGGCATACATTTTGCTGCTCCGAATCGGTTGAACCGGTATTTTCTCGTGTTGTGCTATACTATACCCATCGGCAACCCTCACAGCCAGTCTCCTTGCGGATTATTGACAGCCAGTGTCCTTGCGAATTCTTTGTCCTGTTGACGAGATTCGTACAAGAGTATCGTACCATGAATCCTTGGACCGAGCTGTCCTCTGAATTCAAGCATATACGTAGAAATGGGTTTGTCGCCGACAGCTGGGTGCGTTTCAGTGTTACTACCTTTTGCTATCAGTACGGACACTGGGTGTGCTGGATGTCGACGAGTAGAAGAACGGTTTAATGTGAAGAACACACACACACATGTAGACTATGAATAATCTAATATTCATATAATTATGAATGAAAAAATACACTTCACCTGTGAGAGACCAAAAAGGTTTTGGTCTAATAATACAACTCATAAGAATTTTACTACGACCTATATACTTTTTTTTTTTTTTTTTTTTTCCCTCCGGCGGATGGGTAAAAATAAAGCTTTAGCTCACCACACTTCCACGTAATTCCATACGCGTCTTGTGTCGATTTAACTCAGCTGCAAATATACCATCAGCAGCCTTCTGGACACACCGTGGTCGCGGGTTTGTTCCATTCTCGCCCCGGTTCGTGCACTTCTTTTTTAACGCGCGCAGGGTGCAGCATTCCCACTGCTCCGTCGATTTTCCCCAGAGTTTGCGATTGCTCACGCTTTCGTGCTTGCCGCTAGTCAATGTTGTTGTTGTTGTTGTTGTTGTTGTTGTCTTCACATTTAGCTTTAGTTGCTTCTACCCAACATCAGCACACCTGGCGTCGGTGCTGGTTCATCCTAGAGAGATACAAATTATGTGGTCGCAGACGACTGTGAAACAGAGTTAACTAAACAGTCGCAATTCATCAAAGGTAAAGCATGTAAAATACTAGCATATCGAGTACGAGAACACAACGAAACAAGCCAGACCAGGAAAAAAGAGAAGAAAGGAAAAAGAAGAGAAGAAAAAACATAGGAAAGCAAAGCAAAACAAACGTCAAGTGTTCTGAAGAATGTGATGCAAGAAGATCGGAAAGGAACGGAAAGGCTGCAATTGCCAGAGGAACATCATACGCGCTGAAGAGGAACAGATACCTGTTGCACGGGCGAAAACAACGCCAAGAAGATAGTTGCTGTTGCACGGACAAAACGATACGAAGATAACTGCTGTTTTACGGACAAAAACAACTCGAAGAAGAGGAAGAAGATATCGGCATAAGGCATAATAAGGCCGGTGGGGAGGGAAGCAAGGTAGCAAAAAAAAAAAGAGAAGATGCGTTGCACAAGAAAATACCTCGACGACTGGACATGTCGAGAATACGATGTTCACCTGGGGACTCTCACGCCCGCGACATCGACCTTGATACCTACCTTCCAATTCCTAGAACTATCCCTGGTACTTGGTATTCCAACGCGGACACTGACTCGTAGTTTACTTGTTACGTGACTGTGACGGAGCAACTAACCCGGACCAGGTATATATTACATTGTTGCCTGCACACTAATACGAGGTCCAGCGCGTGAGGGACTTGATTGCACCCGTCCCGTCCCGCACGAGTCTTTACGTTGTAGTTTGGACGCCATTTGTGTCATCGCCAACCAGCAGTGGCCAATGCCGTAGTCGCCATTTTTCGCCAAGTGTTCGGTTCGAAGTCTCCAAGGGGTTACAGTGGGGGTCCCTCAATAAGACGGTCTAAATTAGGCGGTATCCCGATATATGGCGGTCAAAATCGTTCGGCGCGACTTGGGGACTTTACTCGTAACTTACGTAGATGATAACGGCGGCCTTCCCCAAAAGACGGTTATATTGCTCTATAGGACACCGCCGGCTTATTAGAAAACCCGTGCTGTAACTTTTTTTTTTTTTTTTTATTAGTTTTCGTTCCCTGGGGATATTCTTCCGCTCCAGAGTGACTGGAGCCTGTCCTGTGACCACGGGCTCGAAAAGAGGCGAGTTAGTGTGAGAACGACAACAGCAACACTAACTGTACCTGGTGTATTTTTATTTTTTTTGGTCCCCCTAGAAAAAGTCCAGAGTGACAGGAGCCTGTCCTGTGACCACGGGCGTGATATTGTGCGAGGTAGTGTGAGAACTACAGCAACACTTACTCTGTATATACCTGGTCTCGTTTTAGATCCTGCTACTGAGACTGGACTACCCGTACTGCAGTGCGGTCGTAGTCCCTTACTGACGTAGTGTCTTGCCTGTTGACCATACCGGCACTAAATCGGACACCGAAGTCTCCCGGGATAGTATATACGACATTCTGTAGCAAAGATGCCGATTGACGGCGCTCTTGCCCCTCGACGGACGTCACTCTTGCCCCGTGACGAACAGCCATTAAGGAAGACAATGAACTAAACCTAGCATCATAAGACCAAAGACGCCTTGACGGGTCAAATCTCGACCGTCAACCTTCATCTTTGTTCTGCAGCAGGACGTGGGCATCACACTACAGGCGAATGTCACCGCACTATATTGGAGACCCGCACTTGAGGTTACCGCACACGCGGAAGGGCAACCAAGACCGCCGTGTTCTTCGTATACAAGTATTTTCAGGGGGGGGCGGGTCCTTTTAGTTGGTTAGTATTGCGAAAAATGGAACGAAGTGTTTTTCCAGAATATTACAGCGATAGTCTACAGATTTTTTTAACGCTGGTTCCCAGTACGTGTGTCTTCGAAACATCGGTGTGCTGTTGTGGAGGGGTGGAAGGTTGAAGTTCCTTTTTTCTCGTGCTTTTCTTGGACCCATGCCTCGTGTATAGCAGTGCTATGAGTCATACGATATACGAGGTACAAGACTGTGGTGTAATCTACTATTGTAGTTGGAAGGGAAGTCGCCGACCTGTTATCGTTACTGAGGACACCATACCAGTAACGCGCGATCGGAGCATCGCACAGAGCTTGCAAAGATGAGTTTCTCCGAAATCTTCGATCTCACAGCTGTACGAGTGCATTTTTTTTTTTTTTTATAATAAACATTCGTAAAAATAATCAGCACGGTTACTAGGTGTGTACCGAGGCCGTTAGGTAGTTGGGCTGCGAAAGCAACTGAGTTAAATCGACACACGACGCGTACGAAAATACGTGGAAATGTGGTGAGCTAAAGCTTCATTTTTCCCCATCCGCCGGAGGATGAAAAAAAAAATTAGAAATAACGTTTAGATGTGAAGACAACACACAGCATGCACATAGCGCCACTCATAAGTGCGTCGTAGACACCTGTCTGACAGCCTGCAGCCTATTATGCGATAGTCCTTGCTAGGTACGTATAGACGGGGCCGGTCGCCCCTGTGGCGTATCTCCTCGCACCAGGTCAGTTTCGGGAGTTCGAGTTCCCCCGAGTGCATACATACATACTCGTATAAATTCGTAGGGACGTTTTTTTGTGCACAAATTGACTTGCGGAAAGCGCGAGAGCGTGAATTAGCAACACTCGATGAAAAATCGACGAGCAGTTGGATTGCTGAACACTGACTGTGCCTTGCCTTCTCATTTAACCGTCCTTCCTACCCAACGACATGGGTACACCCAGAGTCCGTGCTGATTCATCGTAGAGATACAAATTCTGTGGTCACAGACTGAAACAGGGTAAACCAAACAGTCGCATTTATATGCTCCGTATATATCAAGAACGGTTTTTTATTGTGGGGGCTCTAAAGGGGTTAACGTCACCCTGCTGACGCTGGTACAAGCTACACTGCTGTAGTTCCAAGGGGAGTGGCCGACCTATATCCTTAACCCCTTTACAACTGGAAACCCGTTTTTGGGGACAATTACTTGGGTTTAGTATAGGTAGGGGTTTGGGGGCTCTAAAGGGGTTAATAAGGACGCACACCCAGTAATACGCGAGATCGGAGTATCACACACAGCTTGCAAAGATGATTTTCGACGAATCTTCGATTTCACAGCTGGAGTGTATTTTTTTTTTATAATATATTGTGTTTTGGCGACTAGCGCGTAGGTAGAAGTAAGTGTTTGTCGGATTGCGCAAGCGAACGCCTTCGAAGTCATGTTTCGGTAGAGGTATTGAGCTAGCTCCTCATGTTAGCTCAGAAAATTCCTAGAACCTTGTGCACTCCTTGGGTGGGATGCCTCTTCAACATAATTATACTGCAACACAAGAATGACCACCCGAACAGGCTTGGATTAACCTCTTTGAAACCCCAAAACCCTCCCTATACTAACTTCAAGTAATTTTGCAAAGAAAAAAGAGTTTCCAGTTGTAACTTAAGCAGCCCCGTCACTTCAGAGTGACCGAAGTACAGCAGGGGCCCCTCAATATTGCAGTCTGAGTAAGGCGTTATCATCCCGATACAAGGCGGTCAAAAAATCGCTTGGCGCGACTGGGGACGTGGCTCATAACCTGGTGTGGAAATGGCGGCTTGTCTTTCAATAAAGGCGGTCGTATTGCTCTGGCACACGTACACCTTAACGCCTTCACCACTGGAAACCCATTATGGGAACAAAATTACTTGAAGTTAGCATAGGGAGGGTGTGTGGGGCTCTGAAGGGGGGGGGGTACGACACCCATACTTTGGACGGCAGTAGTGCTGGTATTATGTGATAATTACGAGAGCTTTTCGTCTGCTGTCATCTACCATGGTGATAACTTGATCTCCCATATCGTTTTTGCTCAAAAGGCCGCACCTTCAGCGCCGGTTGCAGGCGAGGCTTCGGCGTATAGCTGCTACTGGTAGGAATTAAAGGTCGGGTCGACATACTCACGGACTTGTTTATGCGAGTTGACAACAGCAGCAGCAGCAACGACAACAACAACAACAACAATAACAACAACAACAACAACAACAACAACAACAACAACAACAACAACAACAACAACAACAACAACAACAACAACAACAACAACAACAACAACAACAACAACAACAACAACAACAACAACAACAACAACAACAACAACAACAACAACAACAACAACAACAACTCACGCATCCGTATAAAACGGCAGCTTGCGCTGCCGCAGCACCGGAGTAACACCGGGGATGGCCGGTAGGGGCAGCTCGTGCTGTCGCTATCGCGGAAACTGAATGACACGCTAGCTAACGCTGGATTGGGAATGCACTTGAGTAAAATTGACACACGACGTGTATGAAAATACGTGGAAGTATGGTGGGCTTAGGTTTCGTTTTTCCCCTTCCGCCGGAGGATGAGCAAAAAAATACAACAACAAATAGGAATTAGAAGGGACATGGGTTGCACTACAGCAGTCGCGGCTACGGTGTTTAGGGAGCTCAATACAAGAGAACCCCGTTATCAGACGTGACACATCTGGCACTTTCGGAAACGCACAGCTACTCGTTTTCTAGCAATGTTTGTGACGTTTTGCGAGCGGGAAATGGGTCTACTGACCCGTTTTATGGCACCGGGGGTCCCTTTTTGACGTGTTGCGTTCTCTTTATAGGGGACCCTGTTCCCTTACCACCCCCTTATAGCTGCGCCCGCGCTTTTCGGGATGAACTACGTGGAAATAGACTCACTACTGCTGTTGCAGTATCATGTAAGGGTTCATTTCATGTGGGGGGGAAGATGAACAGGGCTTTTCACAGGTCATGACCCGTCGTGTCAGTAGGTTCCCAAAATTTCGCGGGTTGAGTCGGGACGGGTCAAGAGGTAATTCGGGCTCCCTCAAGGGTCGGAACGGGACGGGCTGAGAGTTTTTTTTATTTCTAGGAGGTGACGGTTTGTTCCGGTTCGGGTCAACCTGACGCGACCCGACCCGACCCGACCCGACCCGACCCGACCCGACCCGCGAGAGGTGACCAGACTGACCCGACCCGTGAAATTCCCTTGAAAAACGATGCGTCGTACAATGTATGCAATGGAATTTGAGGTCTCTTGCGTACCGGCATCACTTTTCCTTGTTGCAGGGTCCGTTGAAAGTGGCTACCTGTTCTGTCCTTGGCATATATGACGTTTGCTGGAGGCGTTTGTAGTGACGGTGGACTTGGATCATGGCGATGGGTCGCTATTGATAGAACAACCGAAACAATGTCCTCGAAACGAAACATGTTCAGAACTGAGCGCTCTTTCTTTTTTTTTCTTTTCCGTTTGTGTTCTCCCGGCGGACGGCTACCAATGCAAAATTATACCCGGTAATGCTCTAGCTCCGCGGCCGTTTTTGCAAAAAACAAGAGACTGTACGCGGGATATGCACACTAATAATACAAACAATACGTGGTGCAGCGGTGTTTATGGTATGATGGACTTTAAGTAGGAGCTGCTCGGAGTATCATACGCAGCAGCAGTTTTCAGTGTTCCAAGTGCAATCCCACACTTCAACGCGTATACGACACCAGTATAACCTGGTGTCACGGTGGTGTATAGCTGGCGCCTGTACTGGTACGTGGTACCAAGTTATCATAGACTATGTTGTGACCACGGACTGAGTCACGGCGGATGACGATTTGCGAGAACAACGAAAACAACGTCCGCGAAAGCTTTTTTTCAGAGCTGCACACCTTTTTTTTTCTTTTTTTTTTTCATCCTCCGGCGGATGGGGTCGAAAAATAAAGCTCAAGCTCACCACACTTCCACGTATTTTCATACGGGTCGTGTGTCGATTTAACTCAGTTGCTTTCGCACCCCAACGCTAGCTGACGCGTCCTCCGGATCCCACTAAAGCGATAGCGTGAGCTGTCCCTACCAGCGGTCCTCGTTATAACCCCGGCAGCGCAAGCTGCCGTTGTATACGGATGCGTGTATGTCGACCCGGCCTGTCCCCTGAGGGTCAGGTTCGGTGGAGATAGCCGTTTTCTAATTTTGTTGTGTTCACCCTCGGCCGGACGGATAAACAAAAGCTCACTGCGGCAGCTGCACGCACACGTGTTTGCGACAAGCTCGTGATGTTAGCTAGGATTTAGATCAGAAGCTGTTTGCAGTCTTCAGTGATGCACCAAGGAAAAGCGCAATCCCGCCTATTAGTCCCTGGTGTCATGGTCTATGATAGGACGAGACATGGGCGCGATCGTTGGGTGCGCTGGATGTCGATGGGTGGCAATAACAGTGTTGATGTGAAGGACACTTATAATGATACAGCAGTAGAGGTGCCCCAATAAGGCGGTATCCCGATATAAGGCGGTCACAATGACGCGACTGGGGAATTGCGTTCATAGCCTGGAATAAATAAAGCGGTTTTCCTCTATAAGGCGGTCATATTGCTCTTGTAAGCCACCGCCTTGCTGAGGCTTCCCCCTATAAGGCGGTCATAGGCGGTCATAAAGGGAAGGCGGTCATAGGCGGTCATAGGCGGCCATATAGCTCTGGTACACCACCGCCTTGCTGGGGCTTCCCTCTATAAGGCAGTCATAGTCATATAGCTCCGACACGCCACCGCCTTGCTGGGGCTCCCCTCACTAAGGCGGTCATATAGCTCTGGCGCACCACCGCCTTGCTTAGAGACCCCTACTCCGTATCTGTAACTGGCGCTTATTACTCGTACCAAGTTATTGCAGCAAGGCGGCCATAGGCGGTCATGAAGGGAAGGCGGTCATAGGCGGTCGTTAAGGCGGTCATAGGCGGCCATATAGCTCTGGTACACCACCGCCTTGCTGGGGCTTCCCTCTATGAGGCAGTCATAGTCATATAGCTCCGACACGCCACCGCCTTGCTGGGGCTCGCCTCACTAAGGCGGTCATATAGCTCTGGCACACCACCGCCTTGCTTAGAGACCCCTACTCCGTATCTGTGACTGGCGCTTATTACTCGTACCAAGTTATTGAAGCCTGTCTTGCAGTGATGGATACCGGAAGCATACCCTCCCTGACCGGAAACACGGTGATACTGGTATGGGTATGGGGTTACCGAAGCTACACATGAAATGGGGACGGTATCGGTATTACGGTACGGTCACGGTAAGGCGGTGTTGTGCCAGAGCAAGATGACCGCCTTTATATACGGGGGAAGCCTCAGCAAGGCGGTGGTGAGCCAGAACTATATGACCGCGTTGTTATAGGGGGAAGCCCCAGCAAGGCGGTGGCGTGCCAGAGCTATATGACCGCCGTATAAGGGGGAAGCCTCAGCAAGGCGGTGGTGAGTCAGAGCTATATGACCGCCTTATAGGGGGAAGCCCCAACAAGGCGGTGGTGTACCAGAGTAGCATGACCGCCTTATAAGGGGAATCCCCAGCAAGGCAGTGGCGTGCCAGAGCTATATGACCGCCTTATAGGGGGAAGCCCCAGCAAGGCGGTGGTGTACCAGAGCAACATGACCGCCTTATAGGGGGAAGCCGCTATACTCATTCCAGGCTATGAGGGCAATTCCCAAGTCGCGTCAAGCGATTTTGACCCCCTTTTATCGCATATTGCCTTGCTCGGACTGCCCTATTGGGTGACCCCGACTGTTACCGGAAATACCGATATCGTTATGTTTCCTTGCGATATTTCGGTATTTCGCATCCCCGCTCCATGTAAGAAACCAACCTCCGTGTGATATATATACGCCTTTGTACGGGATGCATTTTTTTTTCCTGGCTTGCTGTTGTCCGGCGGCCAAGGGCTTTTTCTCGCGCTGTCGGCTGCGAGGCAAGCAAGGCGCCCATAGGTGCACCACGACGCTTGTCTGGATCCTGGCCGAGCTCCGTGGCGGTGTTCTGAGCATGCGACGTCGCTGGGCTGTCTCCTTTTCGTCAAGGGGTTTAGTTCCGCCTCGCTCAGCCGAGTCCGGCCATGGAAACCCCACTTTTTTTTTGTTCTGAATTTAATGGCTCGGTCCATTCGCACCAGTTGTCCACCCCCTCAGCAGCACAGCCGCAGGCAGCAGCAGCAGCACAGACCTGCCGAACGTCATATCTGTTGAACCTAGCCTTTTGGTGTACACCCCGCACCGAGCACTGCACACACCTCGCCCGACGTAACTGCTTCCTCCGTCCGTCTTGTGGAAGATTGCTATGATACGTTATTTCTCACGTTGTTGACCTCCCACCTGATAAATAATCACATCGGGCAAGCCCCACATACTTAGGCCGATACTGCCGCCTGTCTTGCCGTGCAGACCGACACCGTCCCCTGCCTCGCTATGCATTTGGTACCATGCACGGTCCACTCTGCGTGCCTCCGATTAACTATACGGTTATATAGTCGCATCAACTTCCATGTTGCATACCGGTAATCCTCTGACACGTAAGACAGCGGTGCAAAATTGAAAAAATGTCTTCCATGTTATTGTAGGTGAGCAAGTTTTATGGTTTCCACGAATAGAAATGTTCTCCATAAGACACGCGACGGAACCACAAACAGACGCTCAAGACTGCAGCTCCAACATTGCTCAGCCAAACGCGCGTCGTAGTACCACATCCCGGGCATACGAAGCATACAGCAGCAAGCAACTCGTATGCGTCATTGGGAAGCCCGTGCTCCTTCTTTTCGACTTGCGACGTCCACGGGAAATCGACTCAACCATACCCCGAACGGGAACCTTTTATGTGTAGTATCACATGATGCCAAGAAGGGTCTTTGAACTACGTATTAATGTGCACGGCCCACCGTAGCTCACAACACCAATGCAGGCGTTTGCATACATGTATCCATGCGTCGCGGGCGAAAAAGGTGTTGCGCGTGTCTGTTTCACCTGGTCAGGCGCCGTAGATTTTAGCTGGCGATGCTTTAGCAGCTAAACAAACACACTTCGTCACGCCGGTCTCCGGCGTAATACTGGTGAGGCCACACCCACGAGACACCCGTATTGTATGCAGCGGGTACCTTGATTTAACCCCTTTACAAACTGGAAACCCGTTTTTGGGGACAAAATCACTTGGATTTAGTAAAGGGAGGGGTTCGGGGGCTCTAAAGGGGTTAAGGGCGCCCCGTGACAAGCCGAAACACGTGCTCTCAGCGAAAGACGTCGCGTGGCGGTCTAGTTTTGACCCGTCAAGGCGTTTTTCGACTTATCATACTAGTTTTAGTGTGTGTAGTTGCTTGACGAGCTGTCCGTCAAGGCCATCAAGGGGCAAGAGTGCCGTCAACCGACATGTTCGCTCTTAATTGCAAAGCGCTGTTGTGTGTAGTGGGAAATGTATATAGCCTAGGGTGCGGTGGGATATGGCCGCTCTTGCCTCCCGAAAGCTGTTGAACCATTTGCAACCCCCCCCCCCAAAAAAAAATCCTCGTCCATCTCCAAGTGTTTTGTGCCCATGTCGGGAGTGCGGTGCTAAAAGGGTCAACTCGGGTGCTCTTGAATCGAGGTACCCACTACTTGACTCGTAGTCGATGTCCTGGAAATCCGGAAGAAACTGGAAACATGCAGGTAATGTTTTTAGGGCCTGACCCATCATGTGGGCATAGTTTTCGACATAATTGGCTCTAGGGGCCATAGGCAAAGCCATAAGTTAATTTTGGGCCAAGGGGTGGCGAAACAGGCGAACTTTGGGGCAAAAAGGTGGCAAAGCAAGCGAAGTGTAGCAGAGGGTGCCTATGCCACCCGTAGTTTAGGCGTTGGGTAGTTTCACAGCTGGGGTAAGATTCCCAATCGGAGTTGGGAGTCGCGAGCTGCGCGTAATACGTAAAACACACCAAAATCGGTTGACTTCAGAGGTGGAAATTTGGCGTGACCTGCTGCATATTTGGCTGTTGTCCGCATTCATAGCGGACTAGAGAAGGAAAAAAAAATGGCGCCTGGTTGCCAAACCTGTGGCATAATTGGGAAAAGTGGCCATGGTTTGGTGCCAAATTTTGCTTATTGGGGCACTGGCCACCCCGAAAAATGGGCCGCAGAAGAAAATAGATGAACGCATAATGAGTCAGGCCCTACGTAGTTGTTTTCGAACGACGGTATTTGGTAGAATATCGACGGTCTGGTGTTTTTTTGCTGCGGTATCCATCACTGCTGGTGTCGCGCGAGAACGGATTGTAATTTTGGAGATGATGGGGTAGTGTGAGCACAACAGCAACGACACCCCAAAACATTTACGTCCCCGACCTGAGTGCAAATTTCGTCCGGAACTGCTTTCACGAGTGTTGACGACAAACTGCTAGGAATTAGAGCAGGAGATATTTGCGGTATCCAGCGTTCTATGTGCGAGTGCCAACCATACCTGGTATGCACCACATGATTGGTATCGTGTACCTGGCGGTATCGTATACCTGGCACCTGGTGCAAGTTTGTGCAGCCCGTCCTGTGAGCTCTGTCCTGTGACCACGGCATGAATGGACTAGGTAATGGCGATGATGCGTTAGTGTGAAAACAACGACCACAACAACCAACATCTCCGAACCCTGAGGGCAGTCTGCAGGTTTAGTTCAGATCTGCATGCTCGGCGGTGTTGGGGACAATCTGGCAGGAATGGGAGAATCTATTACAGCTTACGCTATACCTACAATGGAACCCGAAGGGTGCGCCAGCTGGCGTTGGGCTGCGAAAGCAGCTGAGTTAAATCGACACACGACGCGTATGAAAACACGTGGAAGTGTGGTGAGCTAAAGCTTTATTTTTCCCCATCCGCCGGAGGATAAAGAAGAAAAAAAATGAAAAGTGTTAGCAGTACCATTCCAAGTGTGTCGGTTGTGCCCTTTTCTTTGGTGTGGCGCTCGTCGTACTACTGACAATACTCTCTCCAATCCCAACCATACCTGGTATGTACCATGTGTTAACGTTTCTGGTTTGCCTGATGCCTGAAACAAAGTTGGTGGAGACGGTCTGCCACGGGCTATATAACTGTGACGATGATGCGTTAATGTGAGCACAACAACAGCAAGAACAAGAACGTCTCACGTCCCCGAAACCGGAGCGCAGATTTCACCCACTATAGAACTGCTTTCAAGGTGTTGGCGACGAACTACTGAGGAGTAGAGAAGGAGCCGTTTGCAGTGTTCAGTGTTCCAAGTGCGAGTCCCAACCATATATACCTGTTTCCCACCCTATGGTATCGTATACCAGAAGGGAGACCGCGGTGGACGAAGGCAGGAAGGAGATGGCAGACAGGGTAGCAAGGTACCAGGCCGACTAGTAGGTACATAGCACTTTTCGTCTTTTTCTGGGGTTTTTTTTTCCCCTTTGTTCCCTCCTTGCGTGTCCAGGTTTTTGGCTCGTGTTCGGATTATCTTATTTTGGTTTTACTTTACTTTATTTTATTTCATTTTATTATGTTTCTTTTCCGAGCTTTGGCTCTCCTTTCCGGTTGGGTTGTTTCTTCGATTTCCCCTTCATTTTGTTTGTTTCATTTTTTGTTTTATTTTTATCTTTGTTTTTATTTGTTTTCTTATTTTGTTTTTGTTTTTCGTTTTTGTTTTTGTTTTTGTTTATTTCGTATTTCTCTCTTCCAATGTATTTCTGTTGCTGACGTATGTATGTTGTGCCTGTCGTACCCAGTACTAGGGCATGACATTGCGTTGTCGAATGCATTACGATGCATTATCTCTGTGTCGTGGCTTGTGACCACAGAGCTGATCTTTCTAGGGTGAAGAATCAGTAAGGACACTGGGTGTGCTGGATGTCGACGAGTAGAAGAACGGTTTAATGTGAAGAACACACACACACATACCTCACGCTTGAAAAGAAATTTTGGTATAGGGACAGCCCACACTATCGCTACAGTGGGACCCGAAGGGTGCGCCAGCTAGCGTTGGGTTGCGAAAGCAACTGAGTTAAATCAATATACGACGCGTATGAAAATACGTGGAAGTGTGGTGAGCTTGAGCTTTTTTTTTTTTTTCGACCCCATCCGTCGGAGGATAAAAAAAAAAAAAAAAAGAAATTGAGTGGAACCTGCCTCGTGACCACGGACGCTATAGGTTATGTGGCGATGATGCGGTCGTGTCAGAACACCACCAACAGCCACAACGACGACGTCCCCGAAACCTGGGTGCAGAACTGCTCCCACGGTGCACAGCAGTGTTTGTAGACAAGGTGCAGCTGTTTGCAAGTTCAGCGTCCTTTTCCAACTTCTGAGAGCGCCTAACAGCGTGGATAGGCGCGATTCGATGCGAGTCGACGAGGCAAGAAAGGGCTGAGGCCTTGTCGCGATAAAGTGAAGGTGCGTACCGTAGTGGGAAGGGGGGGTAGAGAGCCTGCTTACTGCAGTGACCCCGGGCCTTGAGTTACGACTAGGAAGGGGGAAAAACAATCCCTAGATCGTAGATGCGACGGGAAAAATATATAATATAATACATGTAGTACAGGTGTAACAATTTTACCTAAAGTTCAGCTTTCACACATATACGATATCGAATTCCATTGAGGTGGGCACTTCTTTTCGCAAGGGGAAAAATATGTCGCCGTGCAGCTCTCTTTCAGCCAAATCGAACCATCTTGGCAGATATTTCATTTTCGTCGTTGGGCTTGAGTTGTCTGATTCCCGAATAGAAACTGGCCAAGATTTTGGGGCTCCATCTATGGGTCATGAGTTTTTTTTTCAACACCGTATTTCAACGTGTCTCGTCAAAGCGCGACTTTCTGCAGAAGGAAAAATACCTGGTGTATATATTTTCGATGTTGAAGCGAGATGTGGGCGAAAACCCGCTATTTCCCTGCTCCAGCTGTGGAGATTTTTACGCAGAATTGGCGCGGTGAATGTCACAAATCTCCTCGAATTCCGACGAATTGGACCTGCACCCAGGGCCATGTTTTTTATTTTCCTCCCAGAAAAATTGGGTGGACCGAGAAAATCTGTTGTGAAAAATCGGGAGCCCCTATTTGCAGGACGGGCCTGCAAGGAATTCTTGCAGGACGTTTTGGCACGCTTTTGTCCCAGGTACCTGCACAGACCCCACCCAACCCCAACCCTAACCCTAACCCCAACCCAAACCCCAACCCGACCCCTGACCGTTTGACCGGTACGTGGGGCTAAAAGTGCCCTCGGGCGGCTTCGCCGCGCGTTCGGCAGGCGTTCGCCAAAAAAAAAACGCGGGCAATAAAAAGCGGCAGGTGGCCAATCAGAGGCACGTCCTGCAAGAATTCGTTGCAGGCCCGTCCTGCAAATAGGGTTTCTCTGAAAAATCACCCACGCGGGACTGATTTTACAGCATGTGGAGGCTTAGTCTTGTGTGAAGGGTTTTAAAGGTATATGCGCGATCGGGGTATCACACAGCTTACAAAGATGAGTTTCGGCGAAATCTTTGATCTCACACTGCTGAAGTGTATTCTTATTTTTGTAATGGTGCATGTATATGCGCGTGTTATAATATATTTGTATGGTGTGCAGTGTTTGGCACCGAAGCCATTTTTCGTGTTTTCGACCTGTTTTGGAGAGCGGTTTTTGGACCGATAACCGGCCATTTCCAAACGGTTATTTGATTATTTCAAGATAGCCGACCGGGCATAACCGGTTATGTTGTTTGCGGTCGGTTATTATGTCCCTTATCCCCTACCCCATAAAACGCCTCTTTATCTGTATGGAAACCCCCACATTTCAGCACACCAGCACCATCACCAGACCATCACACAGCAGCACAGCCCACTGCCCACAGCAGCAGGCATCGCAGCATCACAAATCATCACATCTGATCAGCACGGCGGTGAACCTCGCCGAAGGACAATGGCCAGCAGCAATCTATCGGTCATCAAAAATGCAATCGATGATATATGAATATCGCCATCCTCGCAAGATCTGCCCAGTTCGCGGTCGACGCGCTCGGCGGCGGCACGCGACCCGAGCGTGCGCGCGCGGGGAAAAGGCGGGACGGAGGCTGGGGAACGCGACCCACCGGAAAAGCGGGCGAGAAAGCTACCCCTTCGGCGCCGGACGGATTTCGAGCGGAATCCGGTTTTTGAAGCGAAGGCAATCTTAAGTGCCTCCGCTCGCACGGGACAGTTCGCGGATTATCGTTTTTACCTGTACACGAATGAGTCAATGAACCAATATACGAGCAGTGCGTTCTCCTATGCATTGGTTTCTCTTTTGTACAAGTACCGGGTTAATCCATTTCCGATTCCTATTTGTTTTCCCCTAGTCTAGCTCCAAGTATTTTATTCCCATGTCGGGAGTGCGGTGCTCAGTGGGTCAAGCTCGACCTGGCACGAGGATGGTTTCGTTTTTCTTCCTTGGAGAAGAACTGAACCTGGAGCAATTAGCTTCTGCATGTTGAGCGTTGAGATTGTTGGGCAGCTGGTGTTGAGTGGTTTGGGAAGCTCTCGTCCATTTTGTATTGGGAGCAAGAAGCAGGCTCCGTTCGCCGTCCTGCTACATGCGTTTCTTTTTTGTGAGTGACGCTACGCCCGCGCGCGTGTTAGCTGTTGTTGTTGTCCGCCTGCTCTTTACGGCAATTACTGTTGCGGAAGGGCACAGCACCCACCGTTTTAACATGCGATTTGTGCTGTGCGTCTTGCAATGCTTGTGATACGGATGTATGGTACGTAGTGTGCCAATGTGCCGGCCGACGCGCTCTCGAAAAATACATTTTTCTTTTTTCTCCATGACGGGTGTTACGATACGAGAGGTGAACCCCTTTTTTGCTGAGGTTCCTTTTTTGGGGGGGGAGCTTAAAACGTCTCCCAAAAGCTGATTTTGGAGGGAGCACATAAAACTTGTGCCGGATGAAAAGAAAACAGGATGAAGAAAACCCGTCGCTTTAGGTAGGTGCACAACGAAAAATCGTGGCCCAAGAAAAAACGGTATATTTTTCGACGATTTTTGGTTAAGGAGCCCCGTCATTCCGAAAGAAAACATTTCAGACGAAACGTGCTATTAATACCTGGTACCTCTGTCGTTGCATGTGTCCCATATGATAAAAAAATCGTCGAAGGTGGCGCAAAAAAATCAATTTATGTGCAATAACGGACGGGCAAGTTCTCGGTTTCGGTTTCGGTTTCGGTTTCGGTTTCGGTTTCGGTTTCGGTTTCAATTTCGGTTGCGGTTTCAGTTTCGGTTTCGGTTTTTGTTTTGGTTTCAGTTTCGGTTTTGGTTTCGGTTTCAGTTTCGGTTTTGGTTTCGGTTTCGGTTATGTTTCGGTCATTTCCTTCGAATCACCGAAAACCGAAGGCGTTCTTCAGCCGGGTGTCCAATAACCGACCGAACCCAAATGGGCTTTGCGGTGCCAACACTCTCATGGTATGTATGCAGCTCCTTTTGCGTAGGTGTCACTTATTCAATCGACCCCGGCGTTGTTTCGGATCAATTTTGTGCCTTTTCGGGGTGCGTTCGTTCGTTTTTTTTTTTTTTTCTTCGTAAACAGCCATTGATTCCAGTAGAAAGAGCTTACCACTTTTTCGACAACGTGGTTGACGCACACTGTGTACAAGACGAAGGAGGGTTCACCGTGCATTGGTTGTTGCGTTTCATTGGATTAGGGTTAGGGTTTTAGCGTATACCAGGTATAATTCACGGATTATACCAACCATGTTGTCGGAAAAGCTGTAAGATACCCTTCTTGATTCCTGGACTTTTTTTAAAGACTGGATTCGGGGGTTCCTCTCGGCCGTGCGTTTCGTGAGCACTTTGTTTCACCTGTCAACTCTGAAAAAAGGCGGAGAAAAAAACGGTACCCCGTCTAATGATAAAATTGTTTTGCCTCAACGACACCAGGTACGATATATTTCATGAAAAATATTTCCAGGACGTCAGCCGTGAGTTCGACGAATTTCAGGTCAATACTCATCTCTGCAAGCTGCGTTGTTGGTACTTGTAACATACTATATGGGTGAGTGTATTATTGGGAGGGGTCCTATTTTTTGTCCACTATAATGGTAAGTGTTGGTATTTGTACTCTTAGAAGGGAATTTTGAGCTATTAATAGATCAAACATGACATCTACTCGATAAATTTATTCCTGTAGTTTCCACTATCACTCCTCTATCATGTGTATGGTAGGCGGTTTATTTTGTTTTTCCTCCCCCCGGCTTTAATATCGGAAAGAGTACGAATACAGAATATTATTAGTTATCTTATGTGTTGCTCTTAAAACAGCATTTGAGAATTAAAGTCGGCTACTCCCCCCTCAAAAGACAGAAGAACCAAAAAGTCTGTCGGACGCGAACCCACGACGGTTCCAAATTGATACGCTGTCACTCTAATGTTAAAAACATGAATAAATAAATATATTTTCAGGACGTTTGTTTGTTCTCTCTCTAACTCAAGGGTTAGGGTGATATATACATATATATATATATATATTTCTTTTTGCACACTTCTACTTCCCAGCTTCTGGACAAGCCGTGGTCACAGGTGTCGTCCCTTCTCCCCCCCGGTTCTTGCCTTCAATTTTTATCGCGCATAGGGTTCAGCAATCCCACTGCTCGTCGATTTTTCATCGAGTGTTGCTAACTCACGCTCTCGCGCTTTCCGCAAGTCAATTTGTGCGCGATAAAAAGTCCCCACGAATTTATACAACGAGTATGCACTCGGGGGGATTCGAACTCACGTAACTGACCCATGCCAGGCTCGAGGATAACCTGATACGCCACCGGGGCGACCGGATATATATGCACCCTTGACGAGCAACGAGGGTATACACACTCGGTATATATGCGTGTACCACCTTGGGTTGTGTGTTTTTCCCTGGGGTATTCCTCAGCTCCAGAGTGACAGGAGCCTGTCCTGTGACCACGGACTTGATTATGCGAGTTAATGTGAGAACAACAACAACAACAACAACAACACACTCGGTAACACGCGATCGAAGCGTTACACATGCATGCAGCCTGCAAAGCTGAGTTTGGATCAAATTCCTTTTTTGTTCATCTCACGGTTTGTGTGTTTTTGTCCTTTGTAAACTATACCAGGTACGTATTTATTTAGTAACTAGAACCCACGATCAACTCGAAAAGCCCAACTATTTCCCTGTATCCTGTATGTATGTATGTATATATTTTGTATGTATGTATGTATGTATGTATGTATGTATGTATACATGTATGTATATGTGTATGTATCATGTATGTATGTGTGTATGTATGTATGTATGTATGTATGTATGTATAATATGTATGTATGTATATATGTATGTATATATGTATGTATGTATGTATGTATGTATATATGTATGTATATGTGTATGTATCATGTATGTATGTGTGTATGTATGTATGTATGTATGTATGTATGTATGTATGTATAATATGTATGTATATATGTATGTATGTATATATGTATGTATATATGTATGTATGTATATATGTATGTATCATGTATGTATGTGTGTATGTATGTATGTATGTATGTATGTATAATATGTATGTTTGTATGTATGTATGCATGTATGTATGTTACTAATTGAAGCTATTAATAGTCCTGATTTCTATGTTCTCCGGCAGCAGGTCGGATGTCGAGCTAATAGATCGGACATCGAGCTGTTACCGGCGACCATACATGGCTTCGAGAACCCACGCAGTACACAAGAATCTAAACATTCGTTTAGTTCTGATGACAGCCACAAGCATGATACCAGGTAGTATTATTAACGGGTTATGGCGATGAGTTAATATGAGAACACCAACACGAGAGGTAGAACCGCCCAGGAGTTGAGGTGGAAAGTAGACGTGATGATGGAAAAGTTGAAGAAAAAAAAACACAGCAACAAAAAACCCGAAACCTGACATGCCGTTTTCGTTCTGAACCGCGCGCAACGAAAGTCGCTGTTGTGAGCAAACTGCCAGGAAACTGTGTGCAGTTTCAGCGGCAGTGTTCTGAGTACCATCCCGACCACCTGGTGTCATGGCTTTATATGTCGTACATGATGGTGCACCTGGTACCTGCCTGTATTTTTTTGTTGCCGCTTGTCTTGTGACCGCGGACTACTATATAAAGGCGATGAGTGTAACGTGGGAACAACCGCAACAAGGTCTTGAAAACCTCGGAGCGCAGGTTTAACTCTTTCCGCCATGAGTTGCTTCATGCAGTGTTTCAAGTTCGTTTTCTTCGTCGACTTACAGACTACGTCGTAGCTTACCCTCTGAACCTTGCGGCAGGTTACTGGAAGGGATGTTCACCAGTGGAGGGCCTTACTGCTGTATAGTATGATACGTCATTCCATAAAATGTTTCGGCGGTTTGCTTTGCCCTGTGCGCATCCAATTTCCCCGACCCACGGCGAAAGTCGATGCTGACACGTCCCAGGGCGGCGCCTCCGAATCGGCAAGGCCGCACTAAAAATATTGCCTCATTAAGGAAGACACACGTCCGAGAGATCCACAACAACGACGACGACAACCACAACCACAGCCGCAACTAAACCCACAACCACCGCCACAACGACGACCACAACCACGTGGACACCCACGACGTCCTGTTTGATACCTGGTATATCATATGATACCTGGTACATACATATGTGCATGTGTTGCAGGTATTCGTATGGTACAGACGCAGTAACACATGTGTTATTTGCTGCTTGGTGTCCCTCGCAGGTGCAGAAGCAGCGCCCTACGTACAACGTACCCATACTGCTGTAGTACTACTGGTGCTGTACATGAGGTGTATCTGCATCATTCAACGATGTCATCGCGAAATTAAGAATTGCGTTGAGAATCACTGTCTGTAGTCTCACCATCTATTTTACTCTACGGTAATTATTTTCTGCTATGGGGTGTCAGCGATCTGCATGAAGGTGTTGTTCGGGTACAACTTCTTGCGTTGTAGACTCGAACTGAATGCAATGACGTTGGCCAGGGCTGGCCTTTCGACCACCCGAGTTCTTTTTGGAAAAGTATTGGAGTAGCGTCGGACAAATGCTCGGTACGTTGTATAGGCCTCTAGATTTTTTGACAAGAGTTAATGTGAGAAAACAACAAAAGGCCAGCGAAACGGAGAGACATAATGTACCGCAGATTTTGATTAAATCCCGCCTTCGATTACGTCCTTTATTTTTTTTCTCTTTTTTAGGAAAAGTGCCACAAATTCTACCTTCGGGAGATTTTTTTGGAAGTATTTTTTACGAATAACTTTTTTCGCAAACGCTCTAATCCCCACCCAATCACGCCGGAGTCGCGCGACCGCCGCTGCCGGCCTCAAGCCTCCCAACAGAGATGCCAGGAGGCGGCACTTTGACCCCGAGACGGACGGGTTTTTTTCATGAATTTGCCTCGACTGACGCCAAACTACTAGGTTTTAGAGTGCAAGGATCGATGTGACGTTCTTGACCGCTGGACGTTTTCCCTTGACTGACCGTCTCCTGATGTCTTGGCTCCCAAAGGGTTGGGGATAGGGATTGGGCCAACGTGCAAGTGTGAAGTTAACCGCAGGTAACCTGCGGGACTCGTTTTGCGTGACCACCCTCCAGTTTGGAAGATCCCGCACCACTGCTGTAGTCCCGATACGGAAGGCATCGTCCCCGTTTTTGCATCGCACATTTTTGGTGGGGGGTGAATCAGAGCGGAGATTCGGTGGAATTTTAGCTAGTACGGAGATCCATTGTTGACAGGGGTAAATGCCTAGATAGACTATGGTGTCATAAGTCTGTCAATTCTTCGTCGATACCGGTAAACGATAGCTTGGATTGTTCGCATAGGCCTTACGGTCACGGCGCAAAATAAAAAAAAATAAAAAAATATGATGATCTGGCCGAGATAGTGCGAAAATTATGAGAAATTTCCGGTGACTTTTTTGCAACAATGTCTGGTGATGATAAGGCATTTACCCCTGTTATTAATAATACAGGATATCCGTAAATAAGAATCACATCATTAGTGTAATTCTCAGGTAATTATTTCCCCGGCGAAACCGATTATGCGAGCGTCGTCCTTTTTTCCCCTCCGAGAAATCGTCCGCATACTAAACTACTACCAGGTACAGACTACGCAAAATCGAGCTATGGCTGTGGCACACGTTTACTTCGTACCTGATATATGTAGTCCACTTCGAAATCCCGAGTTCCACAGCGGTCTGATTTTGTCCCCCTCGATGTGGGTGATGTGGCTTCCTTGCACGGAACAAGGCTTAGCTTGCGTCCTGTTCACCTTTGCATCAGCAGGGATTAACCGACCTGTATCTTTCACGAGGGGATACGCACCCCGTAACAACACCCGCAATGGAAGTATCACACACAGCTTGCAAAGACGATTGTCGACGAAATCTTTCCATCTTCGATCTCACGGCGGTAGTCCATGGTTTGATTTGCCGACTACCGTGCTGCACCATGCCGCGTTAGTGCGATATCCTTTAGAGCGGTATCCCTGTTTAGTGCGGCGATATTCGCGTGTCATGACCTGTTCCTCCATTAGATGAAGTCCTTCTGTATACCGCACCTTCTCGTGTTGAGGTTCCACTTTAGTGCGGATAGTGCGGGGTCCTACTTGAATGCGCATAGTGCGGGTCCTACTTAAATGCGGGATCCTTATTTAGTGCCGATATCATAGTGCGTGGTTTTATTTTAGTGCGGATGGTGCGGGGTCCTCCTTTAGTTCGGGCGTTGTCTTTTGACAAGGCACGGCGCTAGTCAGGGACCACGAGTACCATACAGTACTGTACTGTACTGTACTGTACCTGGTATACCGGTATATAACATCACTGCAATGATGTGAGATGTGAGGGAGCTACTCAAGCCCCCCACGCGAGTTTCAACGGTCAGTGTGTCAAGTGTATAGCTTTTATAGCCGGTAAAATAGGTTTTGGATAACTCAGAACATAATCGGCTCGACTTTTTTATTCCGTTATCGATTTAGTCGGTCCGGTTGAATCGGGGGAATCTGACATGGGATTCCCTCCCAGGTGCAATGGCTCCGGTTCCAAGTCAGCTACGACTTAGCCCTCCTTCCTACGAACGACATGTGTTTTTTTAGGATGTTGTCATTTATTTGTATGATTTTTTTTTTTTCATGGTTTTTGTTTTTTGTATTCTTGTTTTCATTTTCATTTTTTTTATCGCCGTTCTTGTTCTTGTTCTTGTTTTCATTTTTATTTTTTTTATTACTTTTACTTTTATTTTTGTTATTTTTATTATTGGTAGTTGTACTAATATTTGTTTTTGGTATTTTGTATTTTTGACCACGTATCTGTAACATACGTCAAACCGGTCGCCCTGGTGGTCAAGCGGTTTCAACCGTCGAACACTACTCGTAGTAACGTGGGAGTCAAAGGTTCCGGTCTCGATACGGATATTTTTTTTGTCCGAGTTACCAACTGCCGAGAGCGCTCGCTTTTTGCTTTTTTTTTTTTCTTTTTTCATCCTCCGGCGGATGGGGAAAAATAAAGCTTTAGCTAACCACACTTCCACGTATTTTCATACGCGTCGTGTGTCGATTTAACTCAGTTGCTTTCGCAACCCAACGCTTTTTAGCGCGGGTAAGCCCAACTCGACGCGAGTCGACGAGAAGAAACCTAATCGCTCAATTATTCTGGCAATACAAACGAAGGCGCATGCCGCCATGGTGGGGAGGGGGGAGAAGAGCCTGCTTAGCGACCCCGGATTGGAGTTGCAACCATGGAGGGAGGAGACAGCAGTAAAAATAATGCCCAAGAGCCAAGATTTAGACGGCGATAAGCAAAAAAATAAAAGTCAGCTGTGAGTGTTATGGATTGATTGCTGGATAGTTTTTCATCTTCGTTGCTGAACTGCTGTCATGGATCAGAGATGCTTGGTGTGCGAAAGTGTGAACCGCGTTTTCGTTGCCTCCCAGAAGTAAAATGACACGTCAGCTCCGAATTCGAAAAAAATATGTCGAAACGCGTATTAATCACTGGTAGGTGCAAGCTGCGTGTGGTATTTCGACCGGCGGACAGGGGGTTAGTGACCTATTCAGGGTGACCTATTCATGGGGAAGCTGTTTCCCTAAGGATCATTTTGCGGCGTGTTTAGGGGTTAAGATGTGTGGAGACGGCACTTTTCTCCCATTTTGACCAACGGTAATTATCCGATAATTTACCTCGACTGACGCCTTACTGTATTTCAATGTGGAATGATCGGATACGCGTCCTTGATCGCTGGACGTTTTCCCGTGACTGACTGGTCATCTCTTCACGTCTTTGGTGAAGGGTGGTGGTTCAAGTGCTGCTGACGTCGCGCGCTCGTCAAACAAAGCAGGCGGTTGTGTCTGCGGTTTGGCGTATATCCCAGCGTTGCGTATCACGTCGAAAGTTTCGGTATGTCCATGTACCGGACAAATTTCTATCAACTGAATCCGCCCGGCGAATCGAGAGAATCTGCTCCGATTTTCTCGGGGGAACCGGCTCCGACCACGGATGACTCGGGTGAATCGACTTCGATTCAGAACTGCCAGGTTCCCGCCGTACCTGGTATGATAGTATGCTACTACGATGGATGGCTAGATTTTTCCGGCATAATAAAGGTTACCTCAATTATCAGGAGTAAATCAGTGCCCCTACGCGTCCACATGCGCATATTTTAAAAAGTGATGGAATACACTCCAGCTGTGAGATTGAAGCTTTCGTCAAAACCTACATGTGCCAAGTGTGTGTGATACTCCGATCGCGCTTGTTACTGGGTGTCTGTGTCCTCGTCAAGAATACTATACAAATGAAAACACATTCCAGCTGTGAGATCGAATATTTTGTCGAAACTCATCTTTGCAAGCTGTGTGTGAAGAATATATATTAGAAATAAATACAATCCAGCTGTGAAATCGACGATTTCGTCGAAACTCGTCTTTGCAAGCTGTGTGTGATGTTCCGTTCGCGCGTATACACTGGGTGTGTGTCCTCGTTAAGGATATAGGCCGGGGACTTCCCTTGGAACTACAACAGTGTAGCTTGTACGAGGTGATACTAATTTTATATGATACGAACAAAGCACGACACATTTTTTTTTTCCCTGATCTCATCTATTTTATTCATGGACTAGTGTTATGAGAAGTGGATGGTTGTTGTTGTTGTTGTCGTTGCTGCTGTTGCTGTTGTTGTTGTTGTTGTTGTTGTTGTTGTCGTTGTCGTTGCTGCTGTTGCTGTTGTTGTTGCCGTCTCACATTAACTCTTGTGAAAAATCTAGAGTCCGTGGTCACACAAAGGTGCTGGAGCCCTATAGGGAGATCCGAGAAATCAAATGAAATCAAAATTCGTCCGGGAAGTACTACGATTTCCTAAAACGCACGATACGAAGAAGGCGCACAAGGGAAATGATCCAATCAATGTGCAAACTGAACTCACATGGCCGATAAGGATGGATCGGTGACGTTTGGCTTACGCTTACGAGCAGCGTCCGATGTCGTATAGAAAAAAAGAAAAAAAACGGTATGATGTGTTGCAGGGCACGCTTACGTAATTTATTAGTTTTTTTTTTTGTAAGGGACTCCAGATTGGTGTGGTGAGCATCGCTTGTCGCAGCCGAAGATGTCGGGTTGACGGCACTCTTGACCTTTGATGAGACAACCGTCAAGGACCGCTCCACCCTAAAACCAATACATTACGTCTGAGGACACCTTGACGGGACAAAACTAGACCCTCAGGCGACATATTTGGTCGCAACCCGGTCTTATTTAGTACTACTGCTGTATCCTATCAAATCATAGTCCCGGGATAGGACCCACACTATTTACGGAGATCCATTGTTAACAGGGGTGCCTATGGGGTCATAACTATGTCAATGCTTCGTCGATAACGGTAAACGATAGCTTGGATTGTTCGCATAGGCCTTACGGTCACGGCGCAAAAAAAAAAAACTGTATATACGTATATATAAATGATGTTGTGGCCGAGATATTGCGAAAATTATGAGAAATTTCCGGTGATTTTTTTGCAACATGATGAGGCGTTTACCACTGTTAACGAATCTCTGTTCTCTGTAATAGTGCGATATTGTCATATGGCATCCGGCATGGCACCGCACTATTTTTTTCTTTTTTCCAGGGTCACCTTGTTTTCTTCCACTTTTTGGACCACCCGTGATCACGGGTGTAGTCCCTTCCCCCCCCCCCCCCCGGTACATGCAATTATATTCGTGACGCAGATGGTTCCGCGTTTCCCATTGCCAGTCGCTCCTCATTTTTTTTTCGTCGAAGTATCGAGGGGCCGCCACTGCTGCTGCTGTGTCGAAACATGGAACGGAATGTGGAACTTTCGATTGTGACTGAATTGGTCCTGTTAGATCGGATGAGTCTATACATATTTTCTGCTGGAACAAATCGGTTTCGATTTCCGATTTTCTCGGGTGAATCGGCTTTAATTCAGCCCGCCACCACCAGACTCCGCTCCTCTTTTGTTATAGCTTTGCAGTATGATTTGATTTCTCGGTGTGGAAAGGGGTGATGGGGCTGGCTGCTGCTGTTTATGTCGATGTTCTCACGTTATGATTCGATTTTTCGGTGTGGAAAGGGGTGATGGGGCTGGCTGCTGCTGTTGATGTCGATGTTCTCACGTTGACTCTTGTTAAAAGAAAACGCGTAGTACGACCGAGGTAGCACTTTTTTCGTCTGAAATGTGTTCTGAATGACGGGGCTCCTTGACCCAAAATCGTCGGAAAATAAATAAATAATGGGCCATGTTTTTCAGCCTGATTTTCGTTGCATACCTAGGCCATGGGATTTTTCGTCCGTCCGGTAGCAGTTTTATTTTTCTCCAAAATATCTTTTTTGGGGGGAGAGGTCTTGAGCTCCCAAAATTGAGGAGACCTCCGAAAAAAAGTAGTTCACCTCTATCGTAGCCCGTGTCACAAGGGGTATGGGGTGCTGACGTGGCGTGGCTTGAACAAGATGGGCCCGGGTGCGCTTGCGGTTCGGCGTACCATCGTTGGATATCGTATATATTCGAACTGTTGGGTACGGTACTTTTTTTTTTTTTTCTTCTCGCACTTTTACACTCCAGCTTGTGGACAAGCTATGGTCACAGGTGTCGTCCCTTCTTCCCCCCGGTTCTTGCCTTCAATTTTTATCGCGCATAGGGTTCAGCAATCCCACTGCTCGTCGATTTTTCATCGCGTGTTGCTAGCCCACGCTCTCGCGCTTTCCGCAAGTCAAGTTGTGCTCAAGAAAAAAGTCCCAACGAATCTATACGAATATGCACTCGGCGGGGCTCGAACTCACGAAACTGACCTATACCAGGCTCGAGGATGACCTGATACGCCACCGGGGCAACCGGCTGCTACTGCTGCGTGTCGAAATATCGAACGAAATATCGAACTGGCGATATCTACCGTACGTATCGGTCCGGGTTAATCTGCTCCGATCTCGCACCGGTGAATCGACTCCGTTTTATTTGTTCGGGTAAACTGTGGGGCTGTGGGTTGGTTTGGCTGGAGTTTTCGGCTACGTGGCTGTTTAATTTTAGTCAGCCAACAATGCATAGCGCGGAAGATGGCACACACCCCGGCGATAACGTACTTGTATGGAGTTTTTTTTGTTGGTCCTCCGGCGGACAATAAAAAAAAAGCTTGAGCTCACCACACTTCCACTCATTTTCATGCATGCCGTGACAAGTTAACTCGGTTGTGTTCGCAATCCAGCGATATGATAGCTCGCGGATCCTTCAGTTCTCGTTCTGGCGACAGCGCGAGCTTCACCTACCGGTGGTCACCGTCGACATTTTACCGTTTGCAGCTATTATCACCGGGTGTGCCGTTGTGGAAGGGTGTATTATCTAAGGGGGCGGGGGTGGGTGGGGTTCTCCCTTGTTGTATACGGCAACAACATGCTTTAAGTCCACTCGTTTGGCTGGGTACGAATCCCTTTGTACGCAGCGTGGTAGTAGTAGAGGTGTCGCAGGGAAATACGTACCCCGTACTCAACAAGCCTTCCTCCGAACAAGGAAACCTAAACATGAATCGCAGGAAAATACGTACCCCATACCCAACAAGCCTTCCTCCAAACAAGGCAACCTAAACATGAATCGCAGGGAATTACGTACCCTGTACCCGACAAGCCTTCCTCCGAACAAGAAAAACCCGAACAGAAATCGCAGGGAATTACGTACCCTGTACCCGACAAGCCTTCCCACAGACAAAGAACCCCAAACAGGAATCGCAGGGAAGCAAATACCCCATACCCGACACGCCCACCTACAAACAAGAAAACCCAAATTGGAAATGGTTGGATATGTACAGTAGGTACCGCCGGCACTAGCTCTAATACCTAGCCAGCTAATGGTTAGTTTGCGAGTTTCATTCAGCCAACGCACGGCCAGCTCTCCTACGGGTAGCTTATACCTGGTGGTGTACTACACGAAATATACGAATATGGACCGATATCGCTTTTGGTAAAAATGTCCCGTTGGTTCTGGCAGGACCCAGCAGGGGGGTCCATCTGTTGAAAGGGCGTGATGCATCTGTCAAAACGCGCTGCCGGAGTAGGTTATCACGCAGCTTGAGCATAGATGAGTATAGACCATTAAATGGTTTGTAACTTCGCAGTTCTGACGTGTTTTGAAGTTTTGTTTTGATAAAAATACGAAGAAACCGCCGTACCTGTGTGATTGCGAAATCCGTCGAAACTCATATTCTTGCAAGTTTCGTAGCTCGCGTTCTACGGGCAGGGTTGGATGACCGCCTGAAGCTTTATCCGAATCTGAGTTGGTATTTAGTCCCAACACGAACGCGATCGAGGGGGCTGTGCTTGGATGCTGTGGCTTGAGACTGCTCTTGGTTGAGTGGGCAGGCTTGAATGCGGTGTTTGGAAATGCTCTGTTGATAGGTTGATTCGGTGGGACCGGGGTGCTGTGGCTTGGGGAGAGCCTAGGTCGGGTGAGCCGCTTCTCTCAGTTAAAACCCGTCAGCTACGAGAGTGAGAAAGTTCATGAATACGTGAAAGTGTGGTGAGCTAAAGGTTGATTTTTCCCCATCCGCCGGAGGATGACAAATAAAAAAAAAAACGTACCTCTAAGAAGGTTCACAATCGATACATAATAGTCTTCCACAGCTGTCAATTTTGCCCCCCTCAAAAACGGGTTCTATAGTTTCTGCGCACAGACTGACTAGCATCACCCCAATGTTGACCCTGATAGCTACACTGCTGTAGTTCCAGGGGGAGCCGCCGACCTATATACAATTAAAGAGGACACACAACCCGTAATACGCGCGAGAGCTTGCAAAGATGAGTTTCGACAAAATCTTCGATCTCACAACTGGTCCAGGACTGTATTTTTTAAAAAATAGTATTTACTGTTGATAGTGTATTTCGTGGCGTGGTGAGGGCTGTTGTAGCGAGGGGATAAAGGGGCCGCGGGCGTGGTGCGTTGAACTCGGCATGGGGTTTCCCGTACCGGTATTGTTGTTTTTGTTGTTGTTGTTGTTGTTGTTGTTGTTCTCTCACATAAACTCTAGTCCCAAAAATCTAGAGTCCGTAGTGACACAAAGGTGCTGGAGCCCCAGGAAGGTCCGAAAACCAAAAGCAATCAAAATTCGTCCGAGAAATACTACGCTTTCCGGCCTAAAACGCACGGTATGAAGAAGGTGCACACGTGAAAAGATCCAATGTGCAAACTGCAAGTCACATGGCCGCGGGTATCCACTATGTGTTGTATACAGCAGCGTCGATTTATTCGGTGTATCGAAATTTTCGTATTTTCGAGTGAAAATATTGAACGTCTGATAATAGTCTCCGGTGGACCTGCTTCGTATTTTCTCCGATTTTGCTCTGCTCGGGCGAATTGGCTTGGATTCACGTAGCTGTCTGTCAGTCACATTGAGCCGTCCTGTGTATTGTCTTCACATGAAATGAGGTCTTCCTATAGTACCCGACAACTTAACTTTGTGTTTTTTCGTAACACCCAGTCTGCGTGTTCTTGACGTTGAATTAATCTTTCCACCCATATTCATCGAGCAGAACCAGTGTCCGTGCCGATGCCTACTATTGATAGAGGCACAAGCTCTGTGGTCACCAACTACGAAACAGACAATGCACAGTGCAAATATCGCACGGGGCGGGTGCATGCAGCATGATCCTACTCGTAGTGCTGCGCTCCGCTCACGCTTTTGGTATTGACGCTTCAAATGTCGCAGTCGGGTTTTTTTTTGTCGCTATACTGTCATCAAGATAGAATCATTCTATACTGTTATCAAGATAGAATCAAGTCGCGCAAGGGTTGCGGTAGCGGGTGTAGGGCAGGCGAGAATCGGCTTGAAGTTTCTTCGTTGTCTTGCTGGCGGGTTATCATAGGAGGGAATTTTTCGTCCGTCAGCAGCTATGCTTTCAAGACCCAAGCGACGGTGGACGTGCGTGCGCCTATTCTTTTCTGCGGCTCCTTCGTTGCTTGGAGGAGCTTCTATACCTGAAACCCAAACCCTAATCTTGAGTAATCAGTGGAAGTGTGGTGAGTGCAACGCCTTTACAGCCGGAATCTCGATATGGGTTAAAAACGTCTTGAAAACAGTATAGGGAAAGGTTTGAGGGCTGCAAGGGGGTTCGGGTGTAGTTCTCCCCATCCACCGGAGGATTGAAGGGAAGAAAAAAAAAACGAAAAGTTCGACCCGATGAACAAACTCATCGCCTACGAGGGCCTTCAAAAACAAAACTTTGAAAAAAAAAAAGCGGCACGCCGACTGTTTGGGGCCAAGGAACCCCGTCGGCGTGGAAACAGAATGGGCAGAAAAGCGCTGCCTGTATCATCGCAAGCGTCCCGAGCGCCCACCGTATAACAGATAAATCACTCAAGATTGTACGAGTACGCCTCCTGGAAGAATTTTGCCGAGCCGTTTCGACATTTTCTCCTGAAAGCAAGGGACGCGCACATTCGCGAAAATGGTGGGCTTGGATATTTCTCTCGTCGGACTATTCCACTCGTCGGACAGATCAACCACCGATCCCCACTTGAATGATGTAGATATTTGAGGCAAGATCTGTATGGTCTAGCTCATGTTTTACCCGGTGGCAGCCGTACGATCTGCATGATTAGCAAATGCTTTCAGGGTTGGATCTGTACCTTTTTTTTTTTTTTTTTTCTGACAAGGTCAGCTGCTCTGAGTGCGACAGTGTTGGGGTCGATCCTGGGTTTGTGCAAGTTGCGTGGTACGACCGGCCGCTCGTTTTTGTAGATGTGTGATCCTTCAAATATGAATCCGATGTAGCTTTTTCAGGGTGAGCATGAAACAACTTTGCACGCAGATCCTGCTCCACATGTTGACGGCAGGTAGAGAATCTTCTGTAGACTATCTACAGTAGATCGTGGTCCGTCCGAGCTTTTTTTTTTCTTTATTTTCCTCCGGCGCATGGGGAAAAATAAAGCTTGAGCTCACCACGCTTCCATGTATTTTCATACTTGAACACGTCGTGTGTCCATTTGACTCAATTGTATTCACAATGCAGCAGCGCTTTTAATGACCGGCGTGCCTCTCAGTTCCCGTGGTCGCGACAGCGCGAGCTGTCCCTATCGGCATCTGTCCGAGCCGTGGCTGACGCGGGGATGCTTGTTTATCACCCCCATATAAAATCTCGGAGTTACGCATTTTTTTCGACCAATATTCATATCGAGCTTATTTTTGTTGAACTGGTAGATATCCTTCTATAATGCTGGTTGAGTAGTGCCGGCCGCCCGCCACAGTGCCTGTGAAATCGCTTGACTTGCTTGGCCCAGATGGAGCTACCAGTAGTGACAGTAAGAAATTGCCGGTATTTCCGGCTAGCACATACCGGCATTCTATAGAGGTCATATACGGTCGCCCCGGTGGCGTACCAGGTTATCCTCGAGCCTCGTATAGGTCAGGTTCGTGAGTTCGAATTCCCCCGTGTGCATACTCGTATAAATTCGTGGGGACTTTTTATTGCGCACAACTTGGCTTGCGGAAAACGCGAGAGCGTGAGCTAGCAACAACACTGAATGTAAAATCGACGAGCATTGAGATGGCTGGCCCCTATGCGCGATGAAAATTGAAGGCAAGAACCCGGGGGGAGAAGGGACGACACCTGTGTCCACGACTTGTCCAGAAGCTGGAAAGTAGAAGTGTGCGAAAAAGGAGAAAAAAAAGAAGAGAGGGACCACTACTGCTGTATACGGGTCTTCGTTGTCTCGGCTTTTCATCGAGCAAACTAGTGCGCTTTACGCGCGCGTGGAGGGGTTTCCTAGAGGCCGTGGCGTTCGATTACGGCACATGCCACGATAGAGGTTCCCCTTTTTTTTCCGGAACTTTTCTTTCACAACTGCAAAGATACCCCCAACTTCGAGCTACACGACACACGGCTTCGGTACGCAGAGGTGCACCATTTTTTTTTTTCTGAGATCCCTCCATCGTTGGAGCTTTAGACCTTTTCTCCGAAAAACGGATCAGGATCAAAGTAAAAGCTGCTCCCGGATTTACTATCTCATGGCCTATGAATACAGCGGAAAAAAAAATGTGCCGAAAAATCGAAAATTAACGAGATTCTGACGATTTTGGGTTTTTGAGGAGCCCAGTCATTCGGAAGACGTCACTTAGAAATCGTCTTTATTGGTTGGCGAAAACTGCTACCTTTTTTCTGGTAGCACGCGTCACGAAGTAGTTCGTCCCCGAAAGCGTGGATGCGGTTTCTGGAGGGGTCAACCCATTTCCTGCTTCCTAACAATAGCCTACTCTAACTCCAAGTGTTTTGTCTACATGTCGGGAGTGCGCTGCTAAAAAGGGTTAAGGAGCTCTAGTAGAATCGTCCCATGCTGGATGGCATGCAGCCGGAGTTTCTGGGGTTGTAGACGAAGAGCCGGTGCTTGGAGCGCTCAACAGCCGAGGCGAAGTCGCAGCGTAGTCTTGAATCTCTTTCTTGTTATAGCTCACCCGAGACATGACTTCGAGTACCTCTCGCCCGAACGAAGCATGACTTGAACTAGCTCACCCAAAGCATGACTTTCGAAGACATTTGTTCGCGCAACGCGACCAACGTTTCTATGCGCTAGTCCTAAAATCAAACCATTGTGCTCGTAGCCGGGAGTTTTACACCGGAGGAGCTTAACGCCTTGACAACTGAAAACCCTTTTTGGGGACAAAATTACTTGGATTTAGTATTGGAAGGGATTTGGGGTTCTGAAGGGGTTAACGGGGGTGAGAAACGTTTGCCCCGTAAAGTGCGACCCTTCCGTGGGAGGACTTTGCTTGCACCTCTCCTAAGATCTGATTTGAGGGAACATATAAAAGCGCGCTGCCTGATGAAGAATCTCGTCACCTCAAGTATTCTTCGAAAATCATGACGAAATAAAGTAAACATAATTCCGGAGATTATACGTAGGCTATGAAACGCCTTTTTTTTTTTTTTTTTTTTTCAATTTAACGTCGTGTCTCCCGTGATGTGTCAAGGGGGGTGGTGCCAAAGCACCCGGCAGTAGCGAAATCTTTCATCTTCTTCGCAGCTTCAAATGTGTGTGTGTGTTCTTCACATTAAACCGTTCTTCTACTCGTCGACATCCAGCACACCCAGTGTCCGTACTGATTCTTCACCCTAGAACGATCAGCTCTGTGGTCACAAGCTACGACACAGAGATAATGCAAATGGAAAGAACTGGTGAATCTAACTGACTAGTACAGCACCGACCGCGCACGAAGTATATGTCGCGGGTTGCTGGACGGTTCGATGATTTGTCCGAGTTTCACATGATACCGCTCGTACGGTAGTGATGCGCGCTCATGCTAAGACGAGAAGATCGGCGAAACCTCGCTTCTTCGGTTCGTGTTGCTGACGTTCCTCGGCGCCGAGAGGGTTAACTTGACTCAACCATGCTCTGATCTGTAGTGGGCACTACACGGGTGTTGGTGTGGCGAGACACACCGGCTTGATCGCTTTTTACGCATTTTAAACTGGAAACTGGAAACGCTTTGCGGAAAATTACCCAAAGAATATATTAGGACGGATTTGGGGGCTCTAAAAATTAAAAAAATACTATTAATAGTAATAATTAATACTAAACCTGACGATTGCAGCATCCTTCACACAAAGCGGCTGGGGCTGCTTGGTTGGCTGACGACTTTCCAGTCGAAGTCTCCAATGCAGGTACCTGTCGGACTCGTGCACAGCTTGCGCTGCCATGTACTGCATGCTCGAGAAATGATAATAAACGTGAAAGCCGGTCGCCCCGGTGGCGTACGAGGTTATATCGTACTCGAGCCTGGTATAGGTTAGTTTCGTGAGTTCGAATCCCCCCCGAGCACATACTCGTATATAATCGTGGGGACTTTTCTTGCGCATAAATTGACTCGCGGAAAGCGCGAGAGCGTGAGTTAGCTACACTCGATTAAAAATCGACGAGCAGTGGGATTGCTGAACACTATGCGCGATGAAAATTAAAGGGTAGAACCGGGGGGCAGAAGGGACGACACCTGTGACCACGGCTAGTCCAGGGGCTTGAAAGTAGGAGTGTGCGAAAAAGAAAGAAAAAAGGGCGGGTTTATGTATTTATATATTATATACCTACTTTTCAAGGACATCAGCCGTGAGTTCGACGAATTTCAGGTCAATACTCATCTTTGCAAGCTGCGTTGTTGGTACTCGTAATGTACTATATGGGTGATTTTTTATTGGGAGATGTCCTATTTTTTGTCCACTAGAATAATGGTAAGTGTTGATATTTATACTTGAGGTGAGGAATTTTGAGCTAGGTAAAACTTTGTCTTTTTTTCTGTTATTTTTATTTTTTAATCGTCTGAAAGGGTTGACAGCTGTTCGTGAAACCCTAAGAAACACGATCGAAACAATTGGAGACGCGTGGCGTCCTCAACCGTTTTGTGATGTGTGAGCGCGAATCTTCGCGAGATGGGCGGTGTCATGATGCACAAGGCGTGTCGTATAATACAACTTTTCGGATTGTGTCGTGCAAGTCCTTGGATTGTGTCGTGCAAGTCCTTAGATTGTGTCGTGCGAGTCCTTAGATTAGTTGTTGTGTCGTGCCAGTCGTTCAAGTCCCTTGGATTGTATCGTTCATATCCTTGGATTTTGGGGTGTCGTACATCGCCCCGGTGGCGTATCAGGTTATCAGGTTATCCTCGAGCATAGTATAGGTCAGTTTCGTGAGTTCGAGCCCCGTCGAGGGCATGCTCGTAAGTATTCGTAGGGACTTTTTCTTGTGGACAAATTGACTTGCGGAAAGCGCGAGAGCTTGAGTTAGAAACACTTGGCGAGTAATCGACGAGCAGTGGGATTGCTGAACCCTATGCTCGATAAAAACTTGAAGGCATGAACCGGGGGGAAGAACGGAGGACACCCATGACCACGCCTTGTCCAGAAGCTGGAAAGTAGAAGTGTGTGAAAAAGAAGTATTGTGTTTTTAATCAAGGATGGAACTGACGCTAACTTCTTTTCTTTTTTCGCTGTCTCTGGAAGTGGCCACACCAGAAATTAAATAAGTTCATTTTTTTTCCTCACACTTCTACTTTCCAGCTTCTGGACAAGCCGTGGTCACAGGTGTCGTCCCTTCTCCCCCTCCGGTTCTTGCGTTCAGTTTTTCATCGCGCATAGGGTTCAGCAATCCCACTACTAGTCGATTTTTCATCGAGCGTTGCTAACTCACGCTCTAACGCTTTCCGCAAGTCAATTTGTGCACAAGAAAAGTCTTGACGATTTTACACGAGTATGCACTCGGCGGGGCTCGAACTCACGAAACTGACCTATACCAGGCTCGAGAAGAACCTGATGCGCCACCGGGGCGACCGGCAACTCTACTAGTAACCGCAACCCATAGTATATCTACCGATGAGTGCCCCGCTACGGACGTCACTGCGGTGAAATGGTTGAAAATACACAACACTCCGGATTGTTGTGTCGAAAGACCGGAACGTAGACAAGCTTGCGTTGCTGATTGTTGTGTCAAAAGACCGGAGCATAAACTAGCTGCCGCAGCACCGGAGTAGTAACGGGGACCGCAGGTAGGGACAGCTCGCGCTATCGATGTCCCGGGAACCGAAGGACACGCCAGAAAACCAGCTGGATTGCGAATGCGATTGAGTTAAATCGGCACACGACGTGTATGAAAATCCGTGGAAGTGTGGCCAGGTTTAGCTCTAGTTTTCCCCATCCTCCAGAGGATACCCCCCCCCCCCCCCCCCCCATCCCGGTAAATTAACCCCCACTCCCAAGGCCGCCCGCCGCCTTGAATCGTTAGGCCCGACGCTGAGCTGCAAAAAAAAAAATCGCTCTCACCTTGGGATGAAAAACGTTTATTTTATGGTAGCTGACAATAAATACCACTACATTTTTGCTGTTGATGTTTCACCCTGACAATGTCCGTCGGCAGGGCAAACGAGCGGCCGGTGGATCTCACGCAGCTTGCGAGTATGATGATCGACCCTCGAGTTCTTGAACTCACGGCTGACGTGCTTGTAATCGTTTTTCATTTGAAAGGAATTTTTCGTCAGTTTTTTTTTCCCGGGTGAACCCGTTATGACCCCCTTTGGAGCCCGCGCAAATCCCGGACTATGTAAACTTGGAGTGAATTTTATTTTGCACAAAAAGGGTTTCCAGCGGTGAAGGCGTTAAGGTCTCAACAGAGAACCGGGAGTGATATTCTCGCAGACATAGGCGGAATCTAAACCTCGCCCACGGGGACATATAAGAACCATCCCCGGGTTTCCACCGTCATATTACGGAGAACCGGTATAATTGAAAAAAAAAAAACAGTTCAGATGTGAGAGTGACCAAAAAGGATTTTGATCGAAACTAGTATCCGCCAGCTGCGTGTGATACTCCGATCGCGCATGTTACGTATATCGGTCGCCCCGGTGGCGTATCAGGTTATCTTCGAGCCTGGTGTAGGTCAGTTTCGTGGACTCGAATCCCTCCGAGTGCATACTCGTATAAACTCGTGGGGACTTTTTCTTGTGCACAAAATTGACTTGCGGAAAGTGCGAGCGCGTGAGTTAGCAACACTCGATGAACAATCGCCGAGCAGTGGAATTGCTGAACCCTATACGCGATAAAAATTGAAGGCAAGAACCGGGGCGGAAAAGGGACGACACCTGTGACCACGGCTTGTCCAGAAGCTGGAGACTAGAAGTGTGGAAATATATTTACGTACGATCATATATATAAATAGTCGTACCTGAAATATTACTCCATCTTCAATAAAAGAATCGTGGTGTAATTCATCCGGAAATATAATAGCATTTTTATATGAATGTTGATCTATATCGGTTGCTTACATTTTCGGGCGGAACGGTACAAGTTAGATTTGATACGTACAAGAGCACGAAAAAAAAAATCGTTCCCCTGCGAAAAGGCGGATGCAAGCCCGCCCTGCCCATTCAACCAATGACAGAAAAGGTAAATAGACAAACAAGAACATTTCCGGTCGGAGATCGGGCATTCTCACGATCAGCACGGGACATTGGTGCTGGATGTAGGCATCGAGAAATTAGGACACTCTCAGGTGGCCGACCGATAACGGTTTTCAGGGGTTGCTCACAGTGTCGTTGCGAGACGAACTCGAGCATCACATATGGTGTAGAAAGATACATATTTCCGGTTGAACAGGGGCGCTCGATGGCCCAACTAAAGCTTACTGTGACCGATGAACGGGAAGACGCTCAGATGCGGTTGAGAAGAGTGAGCAGGAGATGGGGTGCTCTACCTGCTTCCTCGACGTCGAAGGAGCCGCTAGGTTCCAAAACCCTACTCGACCGACGTCCAGCTGTCAGCCATGTTCCAGAAGCCTGTAGAAAGTGACGGGACTGTCAGAAAACCCTCAAATAGTCCCGAAACAAGATCTACCGAGAACCCTCATTCTAAAACGCCACGAGTAGTAGATGGCATTGCCACACCGACGAGCAACTCTGTAGGCTACGTGCTAGTGCTAACATGGAGTGGTACATTCGTTACTGAACATCGATAATGACAAGAGGCTGATATCACCTATTTCTCAACAGAGTAGGTGGGTGGAAAGGTCCAACTGGAAAGGCCAGTTCAACGTGAACAACCATACGAAAACACAGAATCGCCCATACACCCACGCGACACCCGGCACCCTTACGAGTACTATGACCTACCAACAAAAAGTAAAAATGCCGATGCCGGCTTGGCTGCCATCACTGCTGTTGCCGCTCACCGCAAGTCAGCGCGGCATCATGCGCGTCGCCGCCCGCTGGGAGCAGTGCGCGGTATCGATGATGCTCTTGCTAACGGCTGCAATGGCCGCTGTAGCAGCAAACAAACCGCTGGGTTTTAACAGGGAAAAATGAAAACAACTGGCGATGGAAACATAAACATCCTTCACACGAACCAACCCGGGCTGCCAGAATAGGCGACGACGAATTTCCTGCGCCAAAACTCCAACGCAAATGCCGGCAAGGCACACACGCGCACAGCTCGCATTGTGCCGTGTGCTGCGTGCTCGCACCATGACAAGAACGCGTTGATACTTTTTATTTTTATTTTTTAGGTTGGGCCCCTTAAGGGTTAAATGTTGTTGTTGTTGTTGCTATTGTTATTCCTGTCCAGTCACTCTGGAGTGGAAGAATGCCCCAGGGAAAAAAAAACACAGCAAAACCAAAAGTGGCATGTACACGCACATATACCCTTATCATCGCTGAAGCAATTCATGCATCCGCGCAAAAACATATAATTCGCACCAATCCCTGATTAAAGCCGCCCGCCCCCGCGATTTGACAGAAAAACTACTCGGAAACAAACGTGGGGATATTGTGTCTAGCATTTCTAATTGTGTTTCAGTAATGTGGTACCCCGATTGAAGAGAGACCAGAGCAGAGACGTGTAATTCTAAATGTGTTCCAGTAATGGGGACCCCGATTCAAGAGAGTGACCATAGCAGACGCGTTCTACGATAGAGGGGCACCTCTTTTTTTCTGAGGTCTCCTCGATTTTGGGAGCTCAAGACCTTTCCTACACAAAACAATCAATTTGAGGAAAAAATCAAAACTGCTACTGGATAAAAAATGCCATGGCCTAGGTACACAAACGAGAAATCACGCAAAAAAAAATGGTCGATTTCCGACGAATTTGGGGTTGAGGATGGCCTTCACTCAGAAAAAAAACTTCACAAAACAAAAGTGTTACCTCTGCCGTACGAAGCACGCGTCAACATTCGAGATTTGACGGCTTGGCCCTTTCGGGACTTGATTCAAGTATATCTGGATTATAGCATGAAGACAAAAAGCGACGTCCGCGGTCATGTCAAATGTCTAGGAAAGAGCTCGAGGCAACACATCCGAATGTATCATCATACGCCTCACGCTTGCCTCACAGCTTCCTGCGATGCAGTGCAGTGCAGTGCAGTGCAGTGCAGTGCGAGCGCATCTCGCGGTGCGGTGTAGTGCAGTGCGAGCACATCTCCCATGATGCATACACCAGCACAGCTCCTGCTTTGCTTCATGTGGCCGATGCACACCTGCAACCGTCAGATTTCTCCCGTCAACATTTCACTCGTGATATCGACGCGTCCTCAGATGAAAAGGTACAATACCATGGCTTTTTTCATTTTTCGGCATTTTCGGCATTTATTGGTCCGAATGACGGGGCTCGTTGAACCAAACTCGCCGGAAAACAAGCGTTCTAATTTTATTTTGCAATATAAATTTTGGAATACCCACTCTTGTGTAAGGTAATGCTTTTTTTTTTTGGCCCAACTCGCCGGAAAAAAAAAAACATTCTGTTTCCGAAGGGTGCGCCAGCTAGCGTTGGGCTGCGAAAGCAACTGAGTTGAATCGCCACACGACGCGTATGAAAATACGTGGAAGCGTGGTGAGCTTAATTTTCCCCATCCGCCGGAGAACTGTTTTCATTTTGCGATGTAATTTTTGGAATGCATAATCTGTGCAAGGTTATATTTTCGTTCTTGGCCACCGGGTTGCCCTTGCAGTTCACTGAAAATTGTTTTTGTTGGGTTAAGCGAAAAAAACTTCGTGCCATCTCTGCCGTACGTATCTCCGGGATGTGCCTAGGGGAGTGGCCCAAGAACGAAAACCAAGCATTCAACATCTGACTGCCCGTGGGCAAATAAGATGTACCTGGTGGTAGTGAAAATTGTGTTATTGTCCGCGGCTCGAGAAGCGGAGTGTTGGGAGGGCGCCCTCGCGGTGACGGTTCGCTCTCTCGCCGTCGTGGTGGAGAACCATAAAGAAGTGGCAATCCCACCAGTACGTGTCCAGCGCGAGTACTCGTACGATGCGGACTTTTTGTACACGCGACTCTTATGCAGTAAAGTTTGCACTTGCGTGGTAAAGAAAGGTATCGACGAAAGGTGGATTTTCAACCGGCAAAAAAAAAACAAAGTCAGCAGTTGTTCCGTGCGCCGTCTTTCTATTGTGGTTGGTTTTTATGTTTTTTCTTTGTTTCGTATGGGAATCAGCTATTGCCCCGGTCGCCCCTCGTTGAAGATCGCGTTTTATCGCCTCGATCGTGGTGGTCGACGCGGCCAAAGATCGCGCCACCAGACTGCCCCAGGTGCGATATCCCGCCGCGAACATGCCGCATCGAGTTGGGCCAACTCCAACATTGGAGGTGGATTTTCCTCCCCAAAAAGTAGTCCTACGAGTAGCCTTGTTTTTTCTTCTCGTTCAATTCAGATTTCATTTTTCGCAAGATCGGATCATCGAATGATGTTGTGTGTCTCGACCAATCGAATTCAAACTAGGTTTTATACTTTTTCCCAGATTCGTGTTTTTTCAAATCGTTTAAAACTAGCCCTAAGGGGTTAGTCCGATTGCGTTCCGAATCAAACCTTCCGAATCAAACCTTCCGAATCAAACCTTCCGTGTCAAACCCCAAGGTAAACGGCGCGCACGCAACACGGTACTGCCCATGCTGCTTCGCGCGTACACTGCACGCTGGATTGCCGGTTGATACTCGCCACATTTTGGGATCTCGAAAGTTTGTAAGAACACTTTGCTCCTCCCTTCTAAAATCTTCGCAACAGTGGTCGTTCTCATTTTCCCTCGCTAGACGTACAGCAGTAACTCAGATCCAAGGTGAACTATGTATTTAAGCGGGCTCTTCTCCACCCTGTCCACTTCGGTTTGCGCCTTCGTTTTTGTCTCGAGAAAACTCCAGCAAGCAGCCCTTTCTTCTCTCCTCGCCGGCTCGCATGTAGTTGCGTCTTCCCGCGCAGCGAGGCGCTCTCAAGCAGCTCGCCGGCTCGCATCTAGTTGCGTCTTCCCGCGCAGCGAGGCGCTCTCAGCAGCTGATTTCTTTGATATTTTTTGTTCGTTTTGCGAGTAACTCAAACGTTCGACCTACGTACGTGGGATTCGAACCCCCGAACCAAATCTGTTGATTGTAGCATTCATGGGTAGCCACTAGACTATCGGGGCGAACGGAATAACTAACGCAACATGTTTTGTGTAGATATTTCCTGCTTTTTTTACAGCGAGCGGCTCCGCTTTGGGCTGTCGCGTTGCCTCGGTTGGACTGCTGTGGCAGTAAGATACCCGTTAAGCAGCTTCAAATGATTTTTTCACACTTCTAGTTTCCAGCTTCTGGACAAGCTGTGGTCGCAGGTGTCGTCCCGTCTCCCCCCCCCCCCCGGTTCTAGCAGCTCAAATTATTTTCTTGTTTTTGCGGCAATTCGCGCAAGCACAGCAGCAGTGTTGAAAATTATTTGATGTTTTTCCCTTGTTGTACCCTTTTTGTTACCCAGTGATGTCGTTAGGGGACAGTTCGACCGGTGTTCCGTACTGGCTAGAGGGTTAGGGTTAGGACTAGTAGTTGGGATTTGTAATGATTGTTGAACAGATTTCAAGTCTGACGTGTCTTGCCAATTTCACCAAAGTCGCAAGATAACAAATACTTACCATTGTAGTGGACAAAAAATCGGACACCTCGCAATAAAAACTCACCCATATAGTATATTACAAGTACCAACAACGCAGGTTGCAAAGACGAGTATTGACCTGAAGTTCGTCGAACTCACGGCTCACGTCCTTGAAATTTTTTCTTTTTAAATACCAGGTACCAAGTATAAAACATTTATACGAATTATATTTTATAAAAATATTTCAAGGACGTCAGCCGTGAGTTCGACGAATTTCGGGTCAATGCTCATCTTTGCAAGCTGCGTTTCTGGTACTTGTGTTTATTGGCCGAGAAGGGATTCGAAACCCTGACGTTTGGGACGTGATTCCAACGTTCTAACCATTGATCGATTGATGAAGCTGGGTTGGAAGTGTTTCTTAACCCCTTTAGAGCCCCCGAACCCCTCCCAATACTGAATCCAAGTAATTTTGTCCCCAAAAACGGGTTTCCAGTTGTAAAGGGGTTAACCCCTAGCTTTAGCTTTGTTTTTTTGTTTCTGTTGGTATGCTTTTGGGATTTGACTGCTTGCCTTATTAGCAATTGTTTTTTATATTCTTCCTATTCTGACCCCGTAAGCACAGAGTATTTTGGCGGTAGTCCGACGTGTCTGCTGCAAATATGCTGGTGTGCTTGGCTTGCAGTTTTTTTTTCTTTTGCCCGCGTGCTCGTTGCGGTTGGCTTTTAATTTCTTTTTTTTTTTTTCTTCCCATTTCTTATCCTCGCACTGCTCTCACGCTCCCTCCCAGTAGTAACTCAGACCCGGGGTCACATGGTGTACCAGTATGGATCTGGCACATCGTAGACGGACTCTCGATTTCACTTTTTTATATTTTTTTGGTGGGGACATGAAATGCGTCAGCTATGATATTTGAGTGTACCACTTTTGTTTGAGTTTTTCCCCGAGGTATTCCTCAGCGCCAGATTCACTGGAGCCTGCCCTGTGACCGCAGACTTGATTATTCGAGTTAATGCGAGAACGACAATAACAACAACAACAGCCGGCCCTCCTCCCCCCTCCCCTCTACGGCGGTGCGTGCCTTCGTTTTTTCCGCGAGAAGAATTCAGCATTTCCTTGCCTCGTCGACTCGCGTCGAATTGTGCCTACAGTGCATGGCCCAACCGCCTTGCTGTGTTTTGCAATGCTTATCTCTGCCTCGTAGCTTGTGACCACAGCAGTGCACTCAGGGCTCGTCTATCCAGCAGTATATTTGCGCCTGTTCTTCCGGTATAGTGTGGGTCGAAACAATGGCGTCACCTCCCGCGGCGGGCGGGCGGTGGTGCCATTCCGCCGCGAATAGGACGGATTGAGTGTCGCTCGCTGCCTGCTGCGCCGGCACTCAAACCGCAGTTGTAACGACGGCGAAGAGTAAGGCATCTCGATATGCTGTATCCTGGTGCTTCGTGATTGGGTGGGTGGGTGGTGACTTTGGTCGAGATCCAGCTTCTATCTGTTTTAGTTGAGGAAGCTTGGGCTAAGCAGAAGGAGAGTCCGGAGGGGCGGCCTGTCTACGATCATGCCTGTTCTATGTCACAGGGTGACGTCATTTCTGGGATCGTTCATATCTCTGTTCCGGATAATCCGGCGGTAGCTTTGTGCCTGTTCTTCTTCCGGTATAGTGTGGGTCGACACAATGGCATCACCTCCCGCGGCCGGTCCTGCCAACCCGCCTTTACTTCCCGCGGTCTTTCACGGATGAGAGGCCTTCGTGGCGCGACAAGGCCTTAGTCTGGGAAACGAACGTCCTCATTGTTTCTCTCATGCTCACCATAACGCTGAAATCCCATTTTCCGTTTTCTTGTATTTCCTCCCTATTGTATTCCTGCTCACAGCATGGGGTTATTTCCGAAGGCTGCCCATGACCTACTCTGGTCGCTAGGGGGGAATTTGTTGAAGTCCCTGTAGTAGTTCTCCGAAACGCCCTCCACCATGGCAACTCCCTCCGCGCCTGGGGATACTACCTCCATTAGACGCATGTAACTCGAGGCTGTCTTCGGGTTTTTCCAAAATGCCTTCTGCATGATGGTCGCCATCGAGTCACCTGCTAGCGCTCGTGAAACTGCGCTGCCCGACGTGAAAGAATGCATCGAGATTGCCGTGTCCCCGCCGGCGTTCTTAGCGTGGCATTTGAGGATTTGCGACATCTGCTTCGCTGACAACGGCTGCGACCCCCGCACTGGCGGGCCACCCGCTGCTCGGGGGGGGGATACGGTTGGAAACAAGTATCCTTTTGTCATGTTCCACCCGACGTGTGTACCTACTCGTACAAACTCGTCGACTGCTCCTACTGGGCACGTGGCGACGTGTTCCTCGTTATACGGGACTGTCAAGAGGTGGTCCGGTCCGTCCCGGAGGGTTTTACCCCACTGGAAGTTGAACATGAAACCACTGCGATTGGGAAGCCGTAAATATGAAGCCCGGTCGCCCCGGTGGCGTATCAGGTTATCCTCGAGCCTGGTATAGGTCAGTTCCGTGAGTTCGAGCCCCGCCGAGTGCATACTCGTATGAATTCGTTGGGACTTTTTTCTTGTGCACAATGTGATTTGCGGAAATCGCGAGAGCGTGAGTTAGCAACACTCGATTAAAAAATCGACGAGCAGTGGGATTGCTGAACCCTATGCGCGATAAAAATTGAAGGCAAGAACCGGGGGGGAGAAGGAACGACACCTGTTACCACGGCTTGTCCAGAAGCTGGAAAGTAAAACTGGGAGCAAAATATATACTCCGTATATAACTGTAAGGGGGGTCGCCGCCCTATATCCTTAATGAGGACACACAAGCCGTAATACGCGCGATCGGAGTATCACACACAGCTTGCAAAGATGAGTTTGGACAAAATCTTCGATCTCACAGCTGGAGTGTATTTTCATTTTTTGTAATGTATATATGCGTTGAATGAGGGTTCGAGCTCGTCTATCCAGGAGGCATCGGCACCTACGCCATGGTTGTGCTATATGTAGATGGGTGGAAATATTAGTTTAATGGGAAGAAGACATCCAGGTTGGAAACCCGGTACTGTAGTAATAAACATGCTCTTGTTTTTTTTTTTTCAGCTTTGTCTCTTTTTCTTTTTCTTTTTTTCTGATCCAATCTACCAGGTGCTATCTCGTCACTTTTTTTTTCTCCTTCGCCCTTCCTATTATTGATGTGATGGCCGTACCTCAGATCCTGCGTGCCTGAGTCACTTGCCACTTTTTCGTTCCCCGTTACCCGTCCTATTAGTGTTCCTACCTCAGATCCTGGGTCACTACGACTCGTAAACACTTTTTCTTTCCCCTTACCCCTTCCTATCATACCTACTGGGGTCCGTGTATCTCTGTTTTAAGGCGGCCAAAGTGTAGCGCCGATTTCGATATTTGCAAAAGTCTCTCGGTAGCGCAAGCGCGCAGCTGCACGAGTAGGAGGGGTCGTGCTGCACCCGTCCCGCACGAGCGTGTGCACTGTCTGTTGGCGTCGTCGCTCGGACACCAATTTGTCGTCGCCCAAACGGTAGCAGTGGCCGACGCCGTAATCGTCAATTTCCGTGATCAGTTTTCTCCTCTCAAATCATTGCTAAGCAATAGTAGTGGCCGACGCCGTAATCTTCAATTTTTGTGGTCGATTTTTTTCTCTCAAGCCTCGCAGGGGATAATAGTCGTGACGCAGACCCTGGGTCACTCACCATTTTTTCTTTCTCTTTTTTACCCTCCCCATTAGTTGTCGTCACTCTGATCATGGGTCACTATCAATAAACGCTTTTTCTCTTTCTCATTCACCCTTTCTATTTATTGTCGTATCTACAGGTCCTGGGTCGCCCAATGCTTTTTTTTTTTTTTTTCTTCTTCACCCTTTCTATTAATGGCCGTAATTCAAACCCTGGTTCACCTTCCTTTCTCCCTTCTCCTTCCTAGTAACAGTTTCAACGCAGAGATCCTGGGCCACTGAACACTTTTTCTGTCTCCCTTACCCTTGCTTTTGAGAGTCGCATCACAACAGCTGGGCCACTCACTAAGCAGAATCGCTTCTGCCCTCCCCACAACCGAAGATGTCAGCGGACGGCACTTCCAGCCCTTGACAGGCGGCAGTTTTCCCCCAAAATTTTCCTTGACTGACGCCAAACTACTAGCTTTTTATTTAGTATGTACACGCGAAACTGTCACCAGACGGCGCTTCCAGCCCTTGGCAGACGGCAATTTTCCCAAAATTTGCCTTGGCTGACGCCAAACTACTAGGTTTTGTCAGGCCACGGCACTTCCAGCCCTTGACAGGCGGCAGTTATCCAACAACTTTCCTTGACTGACGCCAAACTACCAGGTTTTAGTATGTGCACGCGAATGTCAGCAGCTGGTACTTCCAGCCCTTGACAGACGGCAATTTTCCCAATTTTTTTTTTCATGACTGACGCGAAATTACTAGGCTTTAGTATGTACACGCGAATATGTCAGGACACGGCACTTCCAGCCCTTGCCAGACAGCTCAGGTTCTGCTGTAAGCGTATGCGCACAGCAGGACCGCCGAGCTGTACAAACCAGTCTTTTTAAGGGAGTTAGATCTCTGTTCGCCGCAGCTGCCGCTGCCACTGCCGCTGCTACAGCTGCTGCTGCTGATGATGATGATTGCTGCTGAGCTGGAGGGTGGGACGTTCGTCGCTCCCTTCTTTTTTTTCCTTTTCGGAGGAAATGTGTCAAGGACCCTGTCCGGTCGGGTAGTCTGCGACCACGTAACCGTTTTTTTTTTTTTTTGTTGCTGTTCATGACGCGTGCTACGAATAGAGGTGCACGACATTTTTTTCCGAGAATTCTCGCTTTGGGATCTTTCAAACTGATTTTTGAAGAAGCCTAAAGCTGCTAACCGGAAGAAAGAAAGATGCTATGGGGATAGGTAGGCGACGAGAATCGTGCTAAAATAGATGGTCTACTTTTTTTTTTCCCCGACGATTTTGGGTTGAAACGTTCCGTCATTCAGGAAAAAAAATCGCCAAAAAAAGGTATACCTCTATTTGCAGCCCGCGTCTTTTTTTTTTTCCCAAGAACGGACTGATGTTGTAGGAATTTCTCTCGAGCTGTTGGTGCGAAGAGCACGCTGCTAATTTTCGTAGGATAGGAATCTCTTTCGTGCTCTTGGGGTGCGAAGAACCTCGCTGACATTTTTTGCAGAAATAATCTTTTTCGTGTTACGTGGACGTGAAACAAGAAAAAAAACAGGATGCCTGCGTGCTGCTGCTGCTGCTTGCTGCACTTGTAGGACGAGGGATGTGTGCCGTAGGCTGTAGTGGACGCTCGGTGTGTTGGTGTGTGTGATGTCTCTGTCGTTGTTGGCGCTGCGTGTGTTGTTCAACATGTCACGTTAAGCTGTTGTTTTCGCCGATGTACACGCAGCACAACTAGCGTCCGTGCTGATACTTCCAAGAGAGACGAACTCGGGGGTAAGAAATTGCGAGACAGGCATACATTGCAGATATGGCTAGGTGATTCGGCCATGCAATCCCAACGGCAATGGACACGAGTTCAAACCTTATGCCAGCCAGCGCACCAGACCGTTCGCAACACGATTTACAGAAGAATTGGCAAAAAAAAGAGGAACACAGAGATCAAGGTTTCACGTGAGGATAAGACGCGCTCACAAGCCCGATAGCAGAGGGGGGGGGGGGGGGGGCTTTCGCCTGATTATCGTATCTCGCTCACTGGTCCTTGTCCGCAGTCGCCACGTCGGCGCACAGAGCTAATATCCGAAGTTGAAAATTTGCTCAGTCTACGACACACGGCAACCGAAAAACAGCACGCAGGCAGTCGGTGTGTGCTGTTCACATTAACCTGATGTTCGCAACCATCTGCATCCAGCACGACCACCATTGTCCGTGCCGATGCGTCCTGGTGAAACGAGCTCTGTCAGGCGCCTTTACCGTCATGTGTCCCACAAATCGTACCAGATAAAGTACCAAATACATATTTTCACTTTATTTAAAGCGAGGTTATTTTTAAGGCTGTTTTTCGTGTTTGTGTGTGTGTGGTTTGTCAAACCGCGAGAGGGCGTCGACCGATCCTATGCTATCCCTAACTCTGTTCCTACTCCTAACCCTAAAACCCAGGCTAGGGCCCCGACTCGCGCGCGGCTTAGCCGCGCGTTTTGGAAAAACTGAAAGAAAATGTCCGGACCACCATAAACACCGAGAAGATGACACCGAAATATGTTTGGTACTTTATCTGGTGTGACATGTGGGGTGAGAACTTCTCAAAGGCTACTCGGTTTTGTGGTCACGAACGACGAGGCGGAGATACACATTGCCAGTACAGCAAGAAAGGTGGGTTGACCATGCAATGGGCCGCAATGAACACACGGGCCAAAAAGAGAAAAAATGCAAGCCAGCACACCGGATTAGACTAGACTATGTTGAACGAAGAAAAAAAACAGAAGGAAATAATGGTAAGAACGAACAAAAAGTCATGGAGGGAAACACGGGCGCAAAAAGGATGCGTGCCAGCAAACCAAAGTATTTGCAGTGGAAGGAGGGGGGGACAAGACATGCGAAATAGTGATGAGAATGAAGAAAAAACGAAGAGGGAAAAACGTTTGGAACCTTCGTAAGAGAGAAGCAGTACGTACGGCACGAGAAAAACATGAAAACTTGTATATATACAAAGTGTTCTTCTGTACGCTGAGAACGTGGGTGCACGCACTTGTAAAGTTTCCAACTGAAAGTTTCTTCTTGCTGTGGACACTCTCGGAGTATCACAGACGGCTCGTCTCTCGTAGTTTGTGGTCACAGAGTGATTCCCCTTTGAATCCTCAGAGGGAAAAAATGATGACGAAAATTGACGATAACGGCCGCTGCTGGTTGGCGATGATGAAGTTGGTGTCCGAACGGCAACAACTCGAAGGCTCGTACGAGACGGGACGGGTTCAGCATGACCCCTGCTCGTGCTGCTGCGCGATCACGCCATACCCGCAGACCCTTGGAAACGTCGCAACTGTCTTTTTTTTTTTTTTTCTATCGCTATATATGCTCGGGCCTAAGAAGGGTTACCGCCTTTAGAGCCCCAAAATTTCCCCCTGTACTAAATTCAAGTAGAATCGTCCCCCAAAAGGGTTTCCAGTTGCAATGGCGTTAAATCGGGTATGATTGCCAGCTGTATATAATGCCTGGTCAGTTAGTCACACACTCGCATTGTTGTTATCGTGGTGGTCGTTGTTTTGCGACAAGAGTGTCGCATTGGGCACTTGGTGCGATTTTTTTGCTCCGAAAAACGTTTTTTCGTTTGCCATATGTTTTTGGGTATAACGCGAGCGATCGGAGTATTCACACACAGCTTGCAAATATGAGTTTCGACGAAATCTTCGATCCCGAAGCTGGAGTGTAGTTTGGTTTTTTTATATTTTTTCGACGATGCAACAAGCAGTGTCGACCTGACCACATATGACCCGAGTGCTTGTAGCCTGCCCATTCGAGCATTCGTCCAGTACCTTGTCCAAATGTTTTTTTTTTTTTCTCGTGTTTACAATGCATGACCTTTCGACAGATATAGAACAAGATTATTTCATTACAAGGTGTCGTAATGACAATTTTGTAGTATGCGGAAATATGTATCAGGTATATGTTGATACATCGTAATTCTATGGAGATGGAACAAGATCACTCAATTGCGGCGCAAGAGCTCCTATCTGATGGTTGTGTGTACGAACAGCTCCAGGTGTGAATATAAAAGCCGGTAGGGCATAAATTGACCAGTCGCCCCGGTGGCGTATCAGGTTGTCCTCGAGCCTGGTATAGGTCAGTTTCGTGAGTTCGAGCCCCGCCGAGTGCATACTCGTATAAATTCGTTGGGACTTTTTTCTTATGCACAATTTGATTTGCGGAAAGCGCGAGAGCGTGAGTTAGCAACATTCGAGAACAAAATCGACGAGCAGTGGGACTGCTGAAACTTATGCGCGATAAAAATTGAAGGCAAGAAGCGGGGGGGAGAAGGGACGACACCTGTGACCATGGCTTGTCCAGAACCTGGAAACTAGAAGTGTTGAAAAAAAAAAAATGCCCTGATAATTACGAATTCAACAGGGCCTTTGCATTTCCGTCCAAAAGTGGTATATCTGTAGAACGTTCTGGGAACGGTCTTCATGGGTGTGAACGAAGAATTCTTCTCCAGATGGTGATGAAAAAAGTGATGGACCAGACACACAGCAAGACTTGAGGGATCTGCCGACTCACCCTGCTTCTGCTTGGGGTCCCCTCTAGCCCCCTCTCACTTTGCGCCCGCCCGATGCCACCCGGGTTTGAGCCCTACAAACTTACCCCTAGTTGTAAAAATCGCCACCAACGGAAGTACTAACTTGGTGTCCTGGTTGCTGAAGTCGTTACTTGCGCTGGATGGAGGTGAGGCGCCCACCTCTTGCATCCTTTCGGTTATATTCGTGTGTCTTTGTGACACAACTTTTTCCTTCGGAGTTTGTAGTGTTGTGATGAACAACGAGGGCGACGCAAGCAATAAGGAGACCCCCAGATCAAACTGACTGAATGGTCTACTCGTGTACGCAAACATAGCTATGCGTACTGTACAGCAGTAATAGTGTTTTTGGTTCGTGTTAAGGCACGGATTATTTTTTAACGCTGGGGGCCTGTGTTGATAGTTGTGGCTAGATATAACTACACATGTCCCGAAAACTCTGTTAGTAGAAGAAGGGCAGCTGGCGATAGCAATAAAATGCGAACGCTGGAAACCTGTGTTAGTAGTTGTGGCTACACATAACTACACATGACCCAAAACCTACTGGTACGATAGTAGAGAAAAGGGCAGCTGGCGATAGCAATAAGAAGCGCTATTAATAGAAGGCGGAGTACGAGTCTAAAGTGCCTGTTGAACAGTGCAACTGCTTTTTATATTGCCGGTTCAATGGCCAGAGACGACTAACAACTCCCAATGGTGGTGACTACTGCTGTGTATGACAACCCTTTTCCGATATTGCCGGTGTGCTGTTCAGTGCCGGTATATTCGGCTGGCGCCATGCCGGCATTTTTGGGAGCCCATGTAGATAGAATACAGCCAGATACCAGGTGTAGAAAGGAAGACCACGTCAGAGCAGCATCCAGAGTTGCAGACACAGTAGTCGAGCAGCAGCCGCAGCAGGCAGGCAGGCAGAGCAGAAAAAGACTAGAGCAGGGCAGGATTTTTTTTTCCCCTTCCCTCGCGTCACTCTCTTCCTGCCATGTTGTCTGGCGCTTTGCCGAGATCGAGTTTTGCTTGGAAGCATGTCTATGTTTTCTGTTTTTTGCTGACAGATTACCGGCCGTCTATGGTGTGGATTGAGTACTGCTACAAGGCATCCGAAACGGGGGTGCGGCAGTTTTTTTGTTTTTCGTTCATAACACGATGAGGTCGTCGGTAATCTCGCCAGAAACATGACTTGGATGGCGTTCCTTCGCGCGACCCGACCAACGCTTCTGTGCGCTCGTCCTAAAACAAGCACGCTTTAAAGAAAAATTATCGTACGAACCCGTAGCTCCACGCTTGAGGAGTTCCAACTGTCGAAAGCGTCTTGCCGAAAGCGTTTTGCCGAAAGCGTTTGGCCCAACACGTGCAACTCTCTGCTGCTGTGGGATGGATGACTATGGGGTAACCGCTCTCTACTATTTACGGAGAACGATAGGAAAAAGGACCAAATATTGTCAGTAAAAATAGAGGAATATATAGGTTTTTGTGTCCACCGTAGGTCCTATTTACTAGGGTGCCCCGTAGATACGCACGCAAAGAAAATAGCTTGGTGCGACTAGAGCTGGAACTCTCTACTAAGCATGACAGCTCTAGTTTCAACAGTGCGGGTGTCCTGAATAGTGCTGGTGTTTTGCGGTGGCTCATGCCGGTGGCACATACCGGCGCTGTTGTGAGTCCCCCTATCGCTAGGGTATATGCATGCTACAGTAGTAGTCTGCCTGGTATCCTGGTATATCCAAAACACAACAGACACAACGCGCACCAGAGTCAAGCAGAAGTCAGCTACAGACACAGTCGTACAGCAGCAGAGCAGCAGTATGATCGCAGCAACAGCAGCAGTAGTTTGCAGGCAGAGCAGAGCAGGATTTTCCCATCCTTCTGTTGTGTGGCGAGCTGGACGTTGTGGAAAAGCTGTCGCATGCTGCAAGCTGACATGTATCGCTGACGATGCTGCTACGTTTTCAGCCGTGTGCTGTCAATCCTGCGGGCTAGTCGCGCTGAAATTGCAGACTCGTACGTGGCTTGCTTCGGGCTAGTCGTCTGTTGCGTACGTCGCCTGCTCTCGCCTGCTGTCAGCCAGAAAGCAACTCTGCTTGAGGTAGTCGGGCTAAAAAGTTTCAAAGCAAGCCTTCTTGGGCTAATAGTCCTAGCGATACTCCGGACATGGTTGCATTTGTTTTCAACATACATCTGCACGATTTGCCTTTTTTTCGGGTCATGCTGTTCTCGAGCGGTCGAGTTTTTTTTCTCGCACATTCGGCTGCGTGGCAAGGAAGGGGGCCGTAGGTACGTTGCGACGCATGTTTGGATCCCAGCCAAGCTCGTCTGGCGGTGCTTTTGAGCATTCAACGTCGCTGAACTGGGCTTTTTTTCAGGGGGGTGTGTTCCGTCTCGATGGGGCGAGCAGGTGCATGGAAACCCCTCAATTGTGTTATTTTAATATATACCCCCTTCCGGTCAAGAAGAGTGCTGTGTTTTTCTCAACATAATATAGACCCCTCCAATCAAGAAAAGCGGTGTTTTTTTTTTTTGGTGATGCAGCCGCTGAGCCTCGCAGCCACAACATCAGTACAACAGTATGCATACAGCAGTGCGGCGGCAGCAGCAGCAGCGGCAGAAGGGGCACAACGGCAGCCGTGCTCCAAGCTCTCGCCTTTGTGCCAGTCACGGCGGTGTGCGTGTGTGGTTTTTTGGTGTACAGCAGCAGTCGAGCGAACTACGACAACGACGTTGCACCTGCGATGCTGACATGAATGAAACGCACATTGTCGGCACATTGTCTGGCATCACGCCAGGTAGACGAATATACAGCAGCAGCAGCAAAAAAATATGTTTCATTTAATAATTTTACATGCCTCGCTCGAAGAGGGCGAGGGCGGCAAGGAAACCCCGGGGCTGCCCTTTAAAAGCCCCGTTCTTACATGCGTACACACAAGTCAACCACCACTCCAACCGGCGTAACTCCCTTTTCGCCGGCCTCCCGGTAATTACTTCAACTTGCCTGATTTGCCACCCTCAAACGGTTCGTCGCAACAATGGCCCAATTGCTTCATGCACGGTTCGCCATCGACGTAAATTTTCCCCATGCAATGATTGCCACAACACTTTAAATTCCTGCGTACACATCAGAGTCATCCCACGGTAGGAGTTGCTGTTTTTGCGCCAAAAAAAGGTATACCTCTGGGCGATTGAGTTCCTCGTGTGAGGAACTGCCGGCCAGTAAAGCAACTTCACGAGCACATTGTATTTGTGGACTAAGGCATAGAAGCTTGGTCGGGTTGTGCGAACGAATGCCTTCGAAGTCATGTGGTATCGGGTGAGATGTTGAGTTCCTCATGTGAGGAGCTCAGGGACTTTCTGATGCTGCAACCCTACCACCGTGAGGTGGCTCATCAAGAGAACGCCTGTGTTCCCCCGTTTCGAGTTGCCCCCCCCCCCCCCCCCCCCCCCAGGAGATAATGTCAACCCCATCCCGCAGGGGAACCTTGTAGAAGATAATTGACGTGCTGTTGCCGTCGGTCGTAGCTACTCACGCAGCAAAGGATGTTTGTAACTAACTGCTGTCGGTAACAGTGTGCAAGTGCGCGTATTTCCGTCGGTAGCGGCGTCTTACAGCGATGCCTGTCGCTTTTGTTTGTGTCCGTGTGTTGCTCGGTAGCCGCGGGGGTATAATGCTCGAGATGGCACCCCTTCCCCCCCCCCCCCCCCCCCCCCCCCCCCCCCCTCCTCCTCCGGACGATCTTGAAAGTTTTTTTTGTCGATAAGGGCGAGTGTGAAACCGTCGAGCGACGCGGCCCTGGAAAAAAGGTGGAGACCTACCGGAAAACCGCCGTTTTCGCCCCGAAACCCGAAGGCGTTTTTCTTGTGCAAGCAATTAACCTTGTGGCTGTGATACGAAGGTCGATGCCATGAGTTCGCGCCCGCCCTGGGGGGCTTTTTCTGTTGTAAGACGAGTAGTCTGACGTATAACTATGATATATACGCCCTTAGAATCTCCGCTCTCCCCTCACCGGTTATACGACTTGCAGGGTACACTGGATAAAGTGAGGCATTTCCTTCCACAGCTGTCAGATTTTGTCCCCCTCGAAAACGGGTTTTGTAGCTTTCGCGTGCAGATTGATCAACATCACCCTGTTGACCCTGGTACAAGCTACACTGTAGTTGCAAGGGGAGTCGCCGACCCATATCCTTATCGAGGACTCACAACCCGTGGTACGCGCGATCGGAGTATCACACACAGCTTGCAAAGATGAGTTTCGGCGAAATCATTGATCTCATAGCTGGAGTGCATTTTTATTTTTATAATAATCCGAGTATTTGTTACTATATATTGCTAGAGTCTTTTTCGAGAGTTAATCCCCCCCCGAGGGACTTTTCTTGTTGTGCAAAAAACGAGCTTCGTTTCTATGATACGACGGTCGAGTTTGCGAGTTCAACCTCCGCCCCGCTACATAAAGGCTTTCTCTTGTGCTAAAAATGAACCTTCTAGTAATGGGAGCGGCACGATGTCTGTCGTCCATTTTTGTGTCCGTAAATTGGTCGGTAGTCACGGGCGTATAATGCTCAAGATGCCAGCCCCCCCCTCCCCCCCCCCCCGCCCCCGCCCCCGCCCCCGCCAGACATTATTCCAAGTTGTTTTTTTCGATAAGGGAAAGTGTGCAACCGCCCGAGCGACGCGTCTCTGGAAAAAAGGCGTCGACGAGACTTCTACCCGAAAACCGCCGTTTTCGCCCCGAAACCCGAAGATTTTTTTTTCTTTCTGTACGCATGTAATTCACCTCTGAGCTGCGTATGATATACAGGTCGAACTCGAGAGTTTTCGCGCCCCCTCGGGGGGGGCTTTCTTTGTCGCAAAACAATTAGTCTGACGTGTATCTATTATATACACGTATAGATTGTCACGAAGAATGCCTTTTTCGCGAGTTGAGTTTCCCCCAAGGGGCTTTTTCTTGGGGAAAGGAATGGACCCTTAACTACGATACTACGGTCGAGAGCTCGGGAGCTCGAGCGCCCCGCCCCCTCCCACCCGTGAGAGGCTTTCTCTTGTGCAAACTAGTGCAAACAATCAACGTCGTGATTAGTGAGTGTAAGTGCGATACTATCGTCCATTTGGCGAGTTCGAGCCTCTCCCAAGTGACTTTTTTTTTTTTTTTCTTGTGCAAGGTGGAACCTCGCACCAATTTTTGAGGTTCGATCACGCGAGTTCGACCCCCCCCCCCCCCCCCCCTTCCGGAGAGGCTTTTTCTTGGGGCAAATAACTTACCTCGTACTAGTAGCTATACATTGTAACGAAGATATTGGGGTCGATTTCGGGGGTTCGCGCTCTTCCCCCCTCCCCGGCGGGAGCGTTTATCCTGCAAATGTCCGAGATTTAGTACTAAGTGCATGGACTATGTATCATACCTGGTGTTATACGTACCATCTTGGTACCATGTATTTTTTCCCCGGATACACTGACTGTCTTCCATCAGTAAATGTTTTTCCAGATGAATCAAAGCATACACCGTTTTGTTGTTTTTTTTGTTTTGTTTGTTTTGCACACTTCTACTGTCCAGCTTCTGGACAAGCCGTGGTCACAGGTGTCGTCCCCTTTCCCCCCCCGGTTCTTGCGTTCATTTTTTTATCGCGCATAGGGTTCAGCAGTCCCACTGCTCGTCGGTTTTTGATGAGTGTTGCTAACTCACGCTGTCGCGTTTTCCGCAAATCAAGTTGTGCACAAGAAAAAGCCCCAACGAATTTATACGAGTATGCACTCGGGATTCGAACCCACGAAACTGACCATTACCAGGCTCGAGGATAACCTGATACGCCACCGGGGCGACCGGCCAGACCATATGTCATACCTGGCTGGTACAAAAGGTTTCCCCCGGATTAACCTGCTCTTTGGTGGTGTCTGTTCTACGCAACGACCACGGCGTTGAATAGTACGCAGTGCCAGGTATTAATAGTCGGAGTAAATAGTTTGTTACATGGCGTCATCCTACCGAGCTTTTTTTTTTTCCCTTCATCCCGTTTGCTGTCCTCGCACTACTCTCGCGCTCCTTCCCAGTAGTAGCTCAGATCCGGGGTCACACAACGGGTATCCTACATTATTTTTGTGTTTTTCACCGTGGATGGAACTACAGAAGGTGGCCCTATACAGTGCGCGTATGTGTCACGATATTTTACCCGCACTATACCGGGCACCCGCACTATATAAAAACCGGCCACTATAGAGGGATCTACATTGTGCCAAACGATGTCACCCGCACAATATCGGACACCCGCACTATATAGCTGTCCCCGTCGGAATTGGGTTTTATAGTTTCCACTCACAGGCTGCCTAACACCACCATGTTGACCCTGATAGCTACCAGGTACACTGTAGTTGCAAGGGGAGTCGCCGACCTATATACCCTTGATGAGGACACACAACCCGTAATGCGCGCGATCGGAGTATCACACACAGCTTGCAAAGATGAGTTTCGACAAAATCTTCGATCTCACAGCTGGAGTGTAATTTTTTTTTCATAATAACCCCAACCCTAACCCTTAACCCTAAGGCTAGCCCATGCGAAATACAGTAGGTGGCCCTATATAGTGCGGGTCATATAGTGCGGGTGTCCGATATTGTGCAGGTGAAATCGTTCGGCACAATATAGATCCCTCTATAGTGGCCGGTTTTTATACGGTGCGGGTGTCCGGTATAGTGCGGGTAAATTTTTGTGACACATACCCGCACTGTATAGGGCCACCTACTGTATACCGATGAGTGCCCCCCGATGAGGTAAGATGGTTGAAAATACACAATAATGTGTGTCTCTGCACATAGCGGGCCCTCCCCCCCCCTCCCCACATACGGTGCGTGTCTTCATTTTTATCGCGAGAAGAATTCAGCTTTTTTTTTCCCCCTGTCGACTCGCGTCGAATTTGTTGTGCGTACCCACCCTGCTACGTAGGCACTCTCAACGGCGTGTTTGAAAATGAATTCAATGTCTGGACTACCCACGCTGCTACGTAGGCGCTCTCAACAGCATGTTTGTAAATGAAATCAATGTCTAGATTACCCACGCTGCTACGGAGGCGCTCTCAACAGCGTGTTTGTAAATGAATTCGCATGAATTCAATATCTCGTCACTGTGGGAATTGAACTCAATGACCAACGCTGGTAGTATTTGATGGTAACCACTACAGCAGCAGATCCTAACAACAGTATTTTAGCCAGTGATGATAGTTTTAAGTGGTTCAGATGCAGCGGGTGAAGATGACAATTCAGGAAATAAAAAATGAAAAGAAGAGATAAAAGAGATGTTGTAGAATAACTTACGTAATCGTTTTTTTTTTTCTTAGACCACCGGGGCGACCGGCTAAACCTGTTTTTTTTTCTGCCCTCAGATTAGTCTGTTTGGTTTGCGCCTGTTGTGCGTTTCGTTACCCCAGCTTATTCTTGGTATCTATTATTTTTGTCCACCGTGCACAGCAGTAGTAACGTTTGTTATTCACGTTAAACAGATGTTTGCACGGATATTTGCACCCATCTATCTACGTGCAGCTCGACCAGTGCCCGTGCCGATGCCATAATTAGAGACAAGCTCTGTGATTACAAACTGCGAGACAGAGACCGTGGTGTAAGAGACACACTCTGCGAATTTGAGTCAAGGCGATTTGGCCACGCGATGAACCGGAATGACGATGCAAAGAAAAGGTTGCAAGCCAGTCCGTTTACCAGACTAAATGTTTGTAACAAAAAAACGGGGGGGGGGGGGGGGGACAAGCGATACTAAGAAAGGAGACAAGAAAAAGAAAGGATTATAATGGTACTAGTTGGGAAGTAATATAGGTATTATCTGCTGTGTCTGCTTGTGTCGTACCCCTGGAGGAACGCAGTGGGACGGAACAGCCGGTTCGGCTGATGTCTCTATCCCGTACTTTTGACTAGAGTACGAGGTAGAACTTGCCACCTGTTCGAGAAAATGATTGACGCACACTGTGTCCGAGACGGAGGGGGTTTCACCCCATTATGGTTGATTGCGTTTTGTTGGGGTAGGGTTAGGGTCAGGGTATATATATATATATATGACTTAAAGAGTGTGCCAACCATTTGCTCGAATATGTGGTAAGGTACTCTCTGCTACCTACAGAGATTGTGTCGTAGATGTCATTCTATGTCTGTCGACACCCCTCGACAAGCCGCGATCGAAATAAAGCGTTATGTTGGGACGTTTGTTCAACAGTAGTCGGATTCGGCCAGTCGACAACGACTCTTTTCGACTGAACTTTTTTTTGCGACTGGGTTCTCCTGGTCCTTCTTCTTATCGTCAGTCGAGTGGATTTTATAATTTTTGTTCTTTTCCCATTAATAGAGGCTGCTGGTGTCAGAGGCTGTTGGCGTGAGGGAGTATTGCTGTACTGCTGTGTGGCAGTCGAAAAACGGTTGGCAGCTCTTGTGCTTCGCGCGTTCCCCGCGAACAACGCGTGCTTCGCGCGCGACGAACCCTCGTCAAAGCCGGCTGGTGGCGTTAGGCTTTAGCCGAAAGCCGCCAAAGCTTTTGGCATTGCACTCAGCCTGGAGCCGCCAAAGCTATAGCAGGCGTAGCCTTGGTTGGCAAAATGGCACCGATACCGCACGCTGCTGTCGTCGCGTGGTACACGCTACTGGCGAGCGGAGCTAGGAATGCGCCACGCTGACTTGTGGCGAGAAGCAACAGCAGTGACAGCCAAGCCAGCGTCGGCGCTGTTGTACTGCTGTGTGGTATCTTGTATGGGTGTGTGGGTGTGTGCTTTGTGGTGGGATGAACGATGGGATGAGCGATGGGATAGGCCCAAAAAACACGTACCAGGTACATGAAACTTTTTGCGCTGAATTCTTCGACTGGCAGATTCAGTCGATAAAAGTTGAATCGAAAAAGCTCTTTCTCGACTACCAGGTATGTAAGAATAGCCCGATTTGGGCTCCAGTCAAAAAAGGCCGTTTTCGACTGACAAATTCTACGGTGTAAGAGATAGCCTTAAGGTACGTCTATGGAAGGCCGATAGTTATCTCAAGGTAATTGGCAGTTGTAGTATTTGATAGGATTGCGCTCTATTTGCGGGACAATTATCAAATGAGACAGAGCCCGACAGCTCAGATGTTGCCTGGGCCTCTGGTGAACTAATAAAGCTGCTCCTCTTTCACGTCTTCGGCGGCTGACAATGTTAGCAATCACCAAGGACTAGAGCTCAACCCCTTTACAACTGGTAACCCGTTTTTGGGGACAAAGTTACTTGGATTTAGTGTAGGGAGGGGTTCGGGGCTGTAAAGGGGTTAATAGGCAGACAGACCTGCCACGGGATAACTCGTAAATACCATTTGTCGAAGATACTCTTGTGAGTCCGCCCTGTTAGCGAATACCGTACATGACGGTGTATAGCACACCCCTTCAGACGAGTTTCGTGTGTCGTTTTCTCGACGACCGGTCTTGACCTGTTTTTGGGGGCTCTCAATTCCAGTACCCTATTGATTGTATCACGAATGGTGATTCGGTTTGAGAGCGTCTGTAATAACATAAAACGCCAAACATTGCAGCCACATTGTATTTTGTATCGTACACACCCCGGTCCCGCCGTGTACGATTTTCGGGCTCAGTTATGGCGTGGGCTACTGGTCGGGCTGGAACCTCGCACCAGGTTTATCGGTATACAACAGTGGTGTAGTGTGCTACTAGTAGTATATTCAGAAGGGGGATGGCTTTCTCTCTTTTTTTGCTGCGTCCTGTTTTATTTATTTTTTTTTACCTCATCCTCCGGCGGATGGGAAAAAAACCTCTAGCTCACCACACTTGCACGTATTTTCATATGCGTCGTGTGTCGCTTTAACTCTGTTGCTTTCGCAGCCTATTAATTATAAAAATTTAACATACACTCCAGCTGTGAGATCGAAGATTTCGTCGAAACTTATCTTTGCAAGCTGTGGGTAATATTCCCCGCTATTCTCGCGCTCCCTCCCAGTACGTAGTACCCCAGACCCGGGGTCGGGTACGTAGCGCGGACCTCCTTCCCCCTCCCCACTACGGTACCTGCATTCATTTTTATCGCGAGAAGATTTCAACAGTTTGTTCCCTTGTCGACGCACGTCCAATTGTGCTTCTACGACATACCAGGTACACCTATTTTTAGTAAGGGTGCATAAGTATTTTGCGTTATGCATGAGGTGTGGAGGCCCGCTATGTGACCCCGAATCTGAGTTATTACTGGGAGGGAGGGCGAAAGTAGTGCGAGGAAAATGAATGGGACGAAGAAAATAAATAAATGAATGAAAAAAACATACATTAATAGGATATGTCAAATTTGGTTGCGTTGGAGAACATAGCCTGGTATTATATTATCACTGTATTAAAAGCCGACAAATTTCATAACCCAAGGGCAACTTAACCCACGAAAAAAAAAAAAATCTATAAAACAAGAACAAAAATCCCAGGTCAACCCAACCCACGATGAGTCAGTTGACTTGAAAGCACGAAAAAAAGTCACTCTTGTTTAATTTTTTGGTTTGATATCCGCACCATCTTATATTATATTCCAAATTTTGTTGGGCAGGGCAACATTAAAAATCAAAATTGAAACCGACGAATTTTAGATTCCAAGGCGAACCCAACCCACCTACAGTTTACGTCAAAAACGAACAATCTCAACCCGCGAGAAGTTGGCTTACAAACACAAAAAAAAATCACGTGTTTGTTTTAATTTTTGGTGCGAGATCTGTACAATCTATGTACCAAATTGGGTTGGTTAGGACATTAGTAAATGGTACCTGGTATGATTGAAGCCGACCAATCTTATAATATAAGGCGAACCCAAACCCACCGAAAGTTGCATTAAAAACAAGCAATTCTTCACTCTTTTTTTTTTTGCGCGAATTTTTTCGCGCACTTTTACTTCCCATCTTCTGGACAAGCCGTGGTCACAGGTGTCGTCCCTTCTTCCCCCGTGTACTTGCCTTCATTTTTTGTCGCGCATAGGGTTCAGCAATCCCACTGCTCATCGATTTTTCATCGAGTGTTGCTAACTCACGCTCTCGCGCTTTCCGCAAGTCAATTTGTGCACAAGAAAAAGTCCCCACGAATTTATACGAGTATTCATACGGGCGGATTCGAACTCACGAAACTGACCTATACCAGGCTCGAGGATAATCTGATACGCCACCCGGGCGACCGGACTCGTATATAGTCTGGTGGCTTCGTATTTTTTGTTTTTTGCCCGCGTGCTCATTGTGGTTGACGTTGCACGGCGAAATCACCTTGCTGTGTTGCAACGTGTATTGCTGTCTCGGTGGTTTGTCTTCTCTTTAGTCTTTTTGTTTGCCACCTTATTTCCCTCCCTACCTTTTTTTTAGCCGGTATGTTCTTCGTGATGTATTTTCCGTGCGACAGCAGTTATCTTTGTGTTGTTTTGTCCGTGCAACAGGAATCTGTTCTCCAGCACGTAAAGTGTTCCTTTGGCAATTGCAGCCTCTTTCCTTTCCTTTCCTTTCCTTTCCTATCTTGCTGCATCGCATTCTTCAGAACACCTGTCGTTTATTTTGCCATGTTTTTTTTTTCCCCTCTTTTTTTTCCCGTTTTTCTTTTTTTTGCTCTTGTTTCGTGGTCTGGCTTGTTTTGTTGTGTTCTCGTACCTGTTACGCTAGCTAGCACTTTACTTGCTTTATCTCGATGACTTGCGACTGTTTGGTTTACTCTGTTTCACCGTCGCCTGCGACCACATAATTTGTATCTCTCAAAGATGAATCAGCACGGACTCTGGGTGTAGTGATGATGCAGTTGGGTAGAAGTAACGGTTTACTGTCAAGACAACAACCACAACAACAACAGTTTGTGACCGCAGAGCTCTCCTCTCCTCGATGAGACATTAGCACTATATACTATATAAACTATCAACAGCAGTAACCACACTTGTCATGCGGGGTGCTGGGTGTAGATGGCTGCTAATGCCAGTTGGATTTGAAGAAAGCACTAGGATCGGGTTGAAGCTTTGACATGGTTGGCGAAGGTCGTCTACTACTGTAGGGCAAGATCTCAAGATAGGACCGGGCGGAGTGAACGCTACCGCTCATCGTGGTCGTTGGTCTTGTTTTGGCGGTCTTGAGTTTTGTGTTCTCGTTGTTCCTCGTCGTGTTGTTCTTTTTTTTTTGTGATAATCATAAATTTTTAATCGCGTACACAATCTCGGAGTCCACAGGGCTCTATGGCATGAGGATGTGTGTGTTTTCACATTGAACCGATCACATCCGCATCGAGCACAATCAGTGTTCGTGCCGATGCCTCCTGGAGAGACGAGCTCCTACTTCACTGATGTGGTCACAATCTAAAACTACGAGACGGCGGAGATGGATGCATGGATGCGCAATGCATATCATTTTGCAAATGTAGCAAGGTGATTTGGCCATGCACTCAACCACAATGAACACACGACGGGCCAAAATGCACAACGCATTGCAAATACGAGTCGTATAGAAAGGTGATTTGGTCGGCCTTTTTAATTTTTTCCCCCCTATCCTATTTGTTTGCCTCGCGCTACACTCGCGCTCCCTCATATCATAGTAGTAACTCAGATCTGAACCACAATAATAACGGGCACGCGGGCCAAAGGAACATGAAAGCCAGCGCACCAGACTTTTTTTTTTTGTTTCCTCATCCCATTTCATGTCCTCGCACTACTCTAGCCCTCCCTCCCAGTAGTAACTCAGATCCGGGGTCACATGGCGGGCCCTCCCCCCCACTATACCCACTACGGTACGTGCCTTCATGTTCATCGTGAAAATAATTCAGCGGTTTCTTCCCTTGTCGACCCGTGTCGAATTGTGCGACGTAGCAAAGGAAAACAAAGGAAAACAGCAGTAGTGATTCGAAATATGAAGGACCATCACAATCCATGAGTCTCCGGTCCACAAGAGAAGGCAGGCGAGCAGTCTTTGTTTTTTTGAGAGAAACAGTATGCTACTATTTCAGTAGTATACCGATTGTTTTCTTTTTTCAACATTTTTTTTTTTTCATCCTCGCACTTCTCTCGCGCTCCCTTGCAGTGGTAACTCAGACCTGGGGTCGCGTAAGGCCATTTTTTCCAATTGACTTGCGTCTGTCGTGCGTATGCGTAGTGATAGGTACTACGTGCAATGTATTCGTGGTAGTCTTTCTTGGGTGGCAAGCGGTATAGTCGGTTTTTCCAGGCGCGAGTAGTGAGACGTATGCACCAGTATGGACCTGGCACATCGTAGGCTGACTCCCGCTTTCAATTTTGTATGTTTCTGGTGGAGGTATGAATTGCTTCAGCTGCGATATATGCGTGTACCACCTTTGGTTTGTGTTTTTTCCCTGGGGTATCACTCATCTCCGGAGTGACTGGAGCCTGTCCTGTGACCACGTACTTGATTATGCAAGTTAATGTGAGCACAACAACAACAACAACAACAACAACAACAACAACAACAACAACATGATAGGGCTGTGTGTCGGTGGCATCTAACGGTCCTACTACCAGGTATATATTTAAGAAAATGAAAAAATGCGCTTCAGCCGTGAGATCGACCCAAGAAAAGGTTTTTGGTAAAAACTCAGCTTTGCAAGCTGCATGTGATACTTCGATATTTCCGGGGTGTGTATATCCTCGTGAAGGATACAGTCGTAGATCAGCGCAGCGGATATTTTTCGATATTTTTTGCGATATATCGGCGAAGAAGCTCGCTGTGCGAGCGCCAACGCCCGCCCCCGTCTGGCAATGGCGAGGGGATCCCACTAGAGGCCCTGCCGGAGACATGCGAAATGGAGCATTTTCGCTCAATGTCCCCGTCAAAACCAGTCCCGAATGCGCCATTAAAATTGGTCTCATTCAGTCAACAAAACTGATCGAAAACTTCCAAGAGCATGTTTTTGATATTGTTTTTTATTGGTATTTCCATGAAGCCGAACTAAAGGGAAACTTTAGCAGGCTGTACGTTGTATCGTACAGCACTGGCCAGCACAGATACTACGATACAACGTACAGGCTGCTAAATGTTGTAAGAACGGTGTAGATGACGAATAAAAAGACATGGACCGCATAGCCGGCAAGTGGCAGACAACATGCAAGCACTTGGATTGTACCGGCTGATTCTGCGATACCCCCCCCAAAAAAAACCATTGGTTTTGTTTCACGAACGGTTCGTGGCTGCTCGACGCGAGGGAGGATGCTATTAAATATGACAAACATGTCTTCAAATATTTTCTTGTTTGCAAAATGGACAATCGAACGATGACGTCGGCGTGGCATGAGGCATCGCGTATTTCGGGAGATACGGCCGGGAGCTGGATTCAAAACTGGCGATTTCGTTGAAGAAAAAGTGGGGGGGGACACCGCAGAACGACTCTCCTCTACTAAATTTACGGCCAACAAAGTGAACCGCTGACCCCTCGGCGCTCATTGAGTGCTATTGACGTGCGTATGCTTGTTGTCTGGTAGTACTGCTGTTGCAGGACGTTGTGTGTGATGTAGCTCATTGAGACGAGGTGTATAGATCCCCTATTTCCCTGCTACGTATTTTATGTGCGCCCTTCCTACTCTGTAACAAACCCATACGCTAAAATATCGGCTGGAGTTCCTAACATATAATATATATCGAATCGTCCGATATATCGAAAAATATCGCCACCGATACACAGCCCCAGACATTGACCTTTTTGTGCTGAATCCATGCCCTCCCTCTCTCCCTCCCTCCCTCCCTCCCTCCCCCCCTCTCCCTCATTCTTCGACGTCCCTCATCCCCTATCTCCTCGTGATGCAGCGCTCACACCCCCAACAACAACGAAACGGGAAGCCTTCGCGTCAGACAGGCGGTGGTGGAGGAGGCGGTAGTGGGGCGGGGGGGAGGGGGGGGGCGCCACCACACGTAATGTACGGACGGGATCGGGCGGATGTGGTGTTCAAGCGGGAGCGCGTGGAAGCGTCGGGCTACGACCGGGAACATGCGGAAGGTTACGACCGAGAACACGGGGGGGAATATGAAAGGGAACATGCGGAGGCATACGAAAGGGACCGTGCGGAGGGCGGCTACGAGCGATCGCATCAGGGGCAGGTAAGCCAACCCGCTTGTTACTCGCGGTGATATCGAGTTGCAGAGAATTGTGTAAGGCGTACCCAGGTACAAGGCGTTTTTTGTCCCCGTGGCTTCCAGTTAGCGCGTGCTTCGATAGAGGTAGTACATTTGGGGTGAGGTGTTTTCTGGGTGACGGAGCTCCTCAACGCCTTTTACAATGGGAAACCCTTTTATTGTAGCAAATACTTGAAGTTTCTATAGGGAGGGATTTTTGAGCTTTTAAAGGGGTTATATACCCCAAACCGTCGGACTTCAAGTATCGATCTTATTTTGCGATATTTTTCGTCGTATAACTCGCAGGCAGTGAGATTGTTCATCGGCCTACGCCAAGGGATTGTTGATCGACCTAGGCCCTGAGATTGTTCATCGACTTGCGCTGTTGTTGTCGTTGTTTTTTTTTTTCTCTCAGAATATGTTTTTGGGTGAGGTGTTTGATAGAGCTCCTCAAGTGATTACGAGGCTCAGAAAAGAAAGAGTGCATACCTCTGCCCTGGCTTGGTTTTCCGCGGGTCGGATCACCGCTCGCGGGGCGGGACGGGTCAGGGTGGCCCGACCCGACCCGTGATACGTGGAAGATCTCCTGGCCCGGCCTGACTGGACCCGTGACATTTCGAAAAACCGCCTGACCTGACCCGGCCCGGCCCGCGATATTTTGAAAGCGCCCTGACCCGACCCATGGGTCGGATGGTTACCCGTGAAACGCCCTGGACGCGTGCTACTCGATAGAGATATAAGGTATACCGCTTTTTGGCTGAAACGATTTCTGAGTGGCGAGGCTCGTTAGCCCCATCCTCGTCCGAGTTAGAGTAGGTTCCATGTTTTTTTCGCAACAAGTTTCGTTGAATACCTAGCTAGGCCACCTGGGATTTTTCATCCGGTATGATAGTAGTTTTTTTTCCCCCCTCCATATCAGTTTTTTTCGTAAAATGGGTCTTCACGCCTTCACAACTGGAACTCCTTTTGGGGACAAATTTACTTGAAGTTAGTGTGGGGAGCGATTTTAGGGCTCTAATCCGCAAGTGAGGACGTGTCTCAGAAACAAAGGTGGTACACCCTCTACCGTGGCTCGCCTCCCCGATGGTTCCGGGGCCAGTTCGGGGCCAAACGTGCATGGTTTCGAGGCATAAGAACTTGGATGTGGTGGTTGTAACATGTGGTGTTTCGGTCGTCGCTTGACCTACGATAGGCCTACGTTTTTAAATTTGCAGCGGAGAGCTCATTTTGCGTATTCGTTCGAAACAGAGAGGAAGCTGCTGTATTGGTCCGTTTCATTTTTTCTGTTCGTCCAGGTTGTAGCCGTGTTCGTTTACGGTCTCAAGTGTCTTTTTTTCTGTGTCTTTTTTTCTGGTTTCCTCCGCTGCCTCCCCCCCGCGCCCTTTCTGCCGTTTCCTCTTTTTTGTTCTCATCTTTCTTCTCTGCCTGCTTCTTGTGGATGGTTTCGTTGGTCTTCCCGTTCCTCCTTTTTACTCTTTCGGTATTGTGTTTTGGCCTTCATTCTTCTTCTTCCTCCTCCTCTTCGTCCTCTTCTTCCTCTTCCAATCTTTGTTTATGTTCTTTTTCTTCCTCTTCCCCCCCCCCCCCCCCCCCCCCCCCCATTCCCTTTCCGCCCTTTTATTTTCTTGTTCTGATGCCTCTTCTTCCGTGTCCCTCGTGTTGTGGTTCTTGCTTGTTCTTGTCTGCTTTCTTCTCTCCCTCCCTCCTGCCCTTATTCTTACCCCCTTCCTCCAATCCTCCAGGGACGAGGCACCTCCTTTCCGGGAAGCAGCGGAGGTGGCCCTCCCCGCTCTGATAGCCAGCACAACCCCCACCTCCCCCCACCCCCCGGTCCCCAATCTAGCACCCCCTATTGGTCACGCTCGGCGCGAGACACGGGGGGGGCAGGGCAAGCACCAATTGACCTGAGGTATCACAACGCGCCCCCCCCGTCACATTCCTCATCGGAGTACGTGCAGAGCGACTCCGGAGGAGGCCAAGGGAGGAGGGGAAGCGGGGGCAGCGGTAGCGGAAGAGGTGGAGGTGGGGTTGGCGATGACAGCCACAGATGGACTGGTGGCGGGCGTTCCGGAAGCGCCTCCAGAGGCGGTGGTGGTGGAGGGGGTGATGGCGGTGGTGGGCCGGGTGACACCACCAGCAAGCGGTCGACGGGCGTCCTTTACCGAGGCTTGGGGGGAGGCGGAGGGGGCGGGGGCGGGGCGGCGGCTCCCGGGGGGAGTGCATCAGGGCCGGCAGGCGCATCATCATCGTCCACAGCGGCTGCGGCTGCTGTTGCTGGTTCTCCCTCGGGGGATGGCGACCCAGGCGTTCGAGGTGGTGGGGACGGGGGTGGGGTTCGGGGTGGTGGTGGGCTTACCCGGGAGCAGGAGCTGGAAATCGCGAACGAGATGGAGCGAGAGCTGAGGCGCCACGGAGGACCGAGCAGCGGTAGCGGTGCGGTGGTGGTGGCGTCGACGGCGAGGACGGACGCCCGCGGGGAGCATGGGGGTCTGAACCACCTGCCGTTGCCATCGTCGGTGGACCTAGAAGAGGGGCGGGGCGGGGCGGGCCCCCTGTGAATGGACCTGGCGGGTTGGCGGCGGCAGTAGCGGTGTCGGGGGGAGGGGGAGGAAGAGACGGGAGGGGGGACGGCCCTAAACCTGAGGGTGGTGACGGTGGGCGGGGGGCACGCGGACGGAGTGGTAGCGGTAGTGTAGTTGTCGGCGATGGTGGTGGTGGTGGCGGAGGTGTGGGCAGTGAAAGGGCCTATATGGAGAGTCCGCCATCGAGGCCCGGGAGGGGGGTGGAGCCGACCAGAGAGAGTGGTGGTCTCGAGGGAAGGTGGGGCAGCGGTGGGGGCGGGAGGGGCGGTGGGGCGAACGGTGGTGCGTACGAGTCTCCTCATCAGGTCGGGACTGGCGGTGGTGGGGTTCCCCCGCCTCCCATTTGGGGTCGGTCGACGATGATGCACCCGGTTCAGAAGCACGAGGACCAGGTGATGCGTCACCACACACAGCAGCACCAGCAGCACCATGCGCAGCACCACCCACAACACCATCAGCAACTTCAACAGTACCAACAACACCAATCCCCATCCTTACCTCCTCAGCAACAACCACGGCGCTCGTCTCCCGCCCCGCACACTCGACCCCCACACGCCTACCAGCACCATCACCAACACCCACCCCCATACGACGACGTACACGAGACCCGCGAGAACGTTCCCAGAAGGTTCTACCCCGGCTCTCCCGAGACCTACGCCCCCCCCCCCCCTCGAGGACCTGCAGGCAGTGATTACGGTCCACCCCCTACCTCCGAGGCCGCAGCAGGAAGCGTAAGAGGAGGCTACGAAAGCCAGAGCGGTGTCTCTAGAGGGGGGGGCGGTGGGCCCGGGGCGGGAGCGGGAGCAGGGGCAGTAGGAGGGGAGGGTCACGAGGGTTCGGGTAACTGGCGCGTCAATGACGAAGGTCGGGGGCCGGAAGGTCCCGCCCAATACCCCAGCTACATGAGAGACTCCGGTAAGTCGAGGAGATCGATGGGCGGCGCTCCCTCCTCATCGGCTGATGCTGGGCCGGCGTCGGTGGTGGTGGCCCCGGGGGGAGCGGGTAGCGGCGCCGGGCCGGGGGCTGGGTCGGTTGCGGACGGTGGAGGTGGAGGTGGGGCAGGATCGGCAGGGTTTACCTCCCCTTCAAAGTACCGTGCCTCCGCTTCGGCTGCTGGCGGTGGCGGCGGCGGAGGTGGTGGCAGCGCTTCTTCGCCATACCCACGGTTTAAACCCGGAGCGGTCGTCGCGGTGGACGGGTCTAGGGGACCGATAGAGGAAATCGGGGATGGCGGTGGCGGTGGTAGCGCGAGGCGAGCGACGACCCCCGGGCCGTCCCCGGCGTCCGCCGCGGCTACGTCTGTCCTCGGCTCCGCCCCGGCCGTTGGAGGAACGGCTCCCCCGCCCCCCTCCCACCCCCACCCGCATCACCTGTACCACCCTCAACCTTACCCCCACCCCCACTCTCACTCCCACCCTGACAGCTCTTCTCCCGAGTTTTCCCTACCCCCTTCGGCTTCCGCCGGTCCAGGCGCGGCTATCGCCCGACTGCCGCACCCGCCCCGTCACCCCCCGGGTGTAAGTGCAGGCGGGGGTGAGGGAGGTGGCGGTGCCCGTGGTGGGCGCGCGGTTCAGTTGTCAATGGGAGTGGCGGGTGGGGCGGGCGCGGAGCCTGGAGCTGAGTATGGGTCGTGGCAAGGCCGTCGGGGATTACCCGGGGCTGGCGAGGTGGCTAGCGGTAACCCCCACCCTAGCGTTGCTGGGGGTGGCGGCGGTGGTGGTGCTTCTGCGGTTCTCGAAGCTGGGGCTGTGGCTGGTGGCCATGGGTCGGGTCCGGCGGAGTCAGCGTCACCGCTGGTGATGCTCGGGGAGGGGGAGATGGGGTCGCACCGGGTGATACAGGCGGCGGTTCCGCTGGGGACCAGGAAAGTGGCACTTCAGACGCTGGTGAGATTGTGGTTGGCTTTCTGACGCGGGTGTCTTGAAGCCTGATCTCGCTCATGTTGATAAAAAGGGTGCGTCGTAGTAGACTGCGCCTAGGTAATTTTTTCAAAGTTTTGGCCGGAGGTAGCGGCCGCTGTAAGTGAAGTGTTGACCATAAAGTTGCGCGTTTTTTTGTGAGCAGTGCTTTGTTCGTGTAGATGCGGTGACGTGGCTTTTTGTCTCCGGATATTGGCGTAACCGTGACGATACCGTGTGGTGCTTGCCGTTACCCTCGTACGTTGTTCGGCGTGCTGTCGTACGAGGTTTTTCCCGTACGGTGTGCTCTTCCCCATTGTACGGTTTTAGCCGTACGGGGTATGACGTGCACGGCGGTGATTGCCGTATCATACAGCAGTATTCGTAGATCGCACGGTGTTTTCCGTACAGTGCGGTGTTGGCCGAAATAATAATATTCACCCCTAGCGGTGTGTATCAGCCATGCACCCCTGCTTAGTATGCTACTACTAGTATTCCGATATACCTGATACCATGTCCCAGCCCGACCTGAAGCCTAGTGCGCCCTGAGCTAGCCCCGAAATGGTAGGGGATGGGATCAGGATGTTTGTATAGAATATTCAATGGTTTAGGCAGGGGTGCATGGCTTATTCGCACCCCTGGGGGCGTATACAGTGTAGACCGGTCGCCCCGGTGGCGATAACCGGTGGGGAAAAGGGACGACACCTGTGACCACGGCTTGTCCAGAAGCTGGAAAGTAGATGTGTGTGAAAAAAACAAAAAACAAAAAACATAGTGTTTGCCGCACTGATGGTGTATGCCGTATTGTACGGTGCTCTCTTAGCACCGTACGTCGTTCAACGAATTTTGAAGAAAAAAAAAAACATGAACACGTCAGCTGTGAGCATTTTGGTGCACCGAGCCCTGTGACTGCTGTTGTTGACCTCGGAATGAATACGGAAGGCACCCAGCCTGACTAAACTGCCGTGCTTCGGTCCGTCTACCCGCGAGGTTGGCACGTGTGTACTGTATCTCGAGCTCTTGTGTTGCTCGCACCTGGGAGGTAATCGCACTGACGAGACCCTCAGAGCAAGGCCGATATTGCCGCCTACCTCGCTTCGTTTTTCCGCGCAGGGCCCATGGAAACCCATATTGCCGCCTACCTCGCTTCGTTTAGCCGCGCAGGGCCCATGAAAACCCATACGTTTCTGTTGTGTCTCGCTCAGTTGCTGTGCTACCGCATTACACACGTCCCTACAAGCTCTTTACTTGTGGCAGTGACGGTACAGCAGCAGCCGTGTTGTGAGCTCTCACCTTTGTGACAGCCACAGACGGTGTTTCTGTGTGTATTGTGTGCGCTCTGCATGTACCAGGCATGTGTGGGTGGAGTGTGTACTGTCGCAGGCACACGAAACGATCAAGAAGAGCGTTGTGATTTTTTGTTGTCGAAAACACTCGCTCAGCCTCACAGCCATAAAATCAATATACAGCGGCAGCACGGCAGCGGCAGTACAACGGCGGCCGTGTTTCAAGCTCTTGCCTTTGTGCAGTTCTCGCGGTGTATGCAGATCGAACCACGACATCCACGACCTCGGTTTGCGCACACTCGAATGCGCATACACACAGAAGCGCCGTCTGTGGCTTGTCGCAAAGGAGATAGCTCACAGCGCGGCTGCTGCCGCACCATGACTACCGCAATTTCGGGGCCTGGAGGGCCGTGGGTGATGCAGTAGCGCAGCAGCTGGGCGAGGCAAAGCAGAAATATATGTTTTTTTTTTTTATCGTCGAACCTCATACCATGCATACGAGTTACATCAGCAGCGAAAAAGCTCATGCTGGTACATACAGTTGGGATGCCTGTCCTCCCCCTTTTTGACGGGCCTCGGCCGTGGGGTATCGTGTCAACCCCATCCCGAAAAGCCTTGTATGCATGTAGGATATGCGTAGGGCATAGGGTTTGTTTGCTGTGCGTGGATGGACATCTAACTCTGGCTTCGTGTCTGTCGTTGTTGCCTTTGTATCTTGGTGGTATCTGTCTGTCGTGTGTCTGTCTCTCGATGCTTTTGATTGCACCGTTCTCCCCGCCACTCTCCCACCCCATCCCCTGCTCCCTCTCTTGCTCCGTTACCTCGCTGTCTTGCCCTCACCCCCCACCCCCCGCCCCGGCGCGCTCTCGCTTTTGCATTCGCGTCTCCCCTTCCCGTCTCCCCCTGGACCCGCTCCGCTCCTCCCCGCCCTCACGCCATGCCGTTTCACCCAGGACGACCTGGCGTTATTCTTCGTCGACATGAGATCAACCCTTTTGGTCAGGATGGCAGCGGCTGGCCCGATCATGGACGAGCTTTGCCTGAGGACGGAGACTTTCGAGAAGGCCGTCGGGTACGGTGCTCCCGGCGAATTGATCGTGTGCGCGCCGCAGGTGACAAACACGAAAGTGTCAGGAGGAAGGAGGGTTGGGGTTGGCTTGGGCGAAGCATTTCGGGAAGAGGGATGTGGAAGCCGGGGACGGCGGTGGGGGGCTGGGTTGGATGTGTTGAAGTGCATTGAGAAGGAGGTGTAGAGCTGAGTGTTGCGCGGGGGAAAGGAGAGGACGGATACATAGGACTAGGGTGAGAGAAAGAGGGAGGCAGGGCAGGCTTTTCCTGTTCGGGGCCCGATGCCCACCCGTCCCCGGCCCTCCCATCCCCAATGCCCTCCGAACCCCCCAATACTCTACTCTATCCGCGGCAGCCTCCTTTCCCTTTATCCCCCCCCCCCCTTTCTTTTTTTTTTGGTGGTCACCATGATGTTTATCGAGTTAGATCATATAGTGCGGTGTGGAGAACCCTAACTCCGCACAAGAGGAATGGTCGAATCACGTAGTGTGAATATAGTAAGGCACCCACAAGGCAATTACATAGTAATACCCATTGCTGTCTTTGGCGTGGCCACACCAGAAAACAAAGTAACTCATTGGTGCTGTCATCCATAAGCTATGAAGTAGGCACAAGATGCCGAAGTCCGTCTTACGAGCGGTTCTTGGAAGGATGCAGTTCACCCTTCATGCGACTCGCTGTACACCTCACGGCGCTTCGCGCGTGGTGTGAGCAATGTCTGCCTGGTTGGTGAAAACCCGACGTGCTCCGTCTCGGCATAGTAGGGATGCGAGGGTCTTATGGCCATACGACCACGGCCATGAACAAACTAGGTACCTCCCATCCCGAACCCGCTCCTTACTCCGATCCTGCCAGAGCCTCGTTCCGCTTGCTGACGTGTTTCTGCCCCCTATCCCGTCTCATCTCTAACGCCCCATCCGCTTATCCCCTCTCTCCGTCCGTCCCTCCCCCCCTCTCCAATCTCTCGCCCTTTCTGTTTCCCTCCCTCTGCCCCCCCCGCCCGCCCTGCCTTTCTAATCGGGCTCCCAGTTCGTAAAATCCGGATGCGCGATGGAGCAGGCGGGTATGCTGGACGGTGACCTGATAACCCACATCAATGGGGAAGGGGTCTCGGGGGAGGTAGCGGAAGACCTAGTATGGAGCGCCAAGGTAAATCGGAGATTAGGTTAGAGTCCGCTAGATTTACGGAGGGATAGCCTGGTATACGGTTTGGGTGTTGTCTCTTTGTCGATTCAATGAACATTTTGACAATAACTTGAATTATCCTGATGTACTCTGGCCGTGAGAAAGAAAGCTATCCCCTTAGCGCCCCCCACCCTTGCCGCTGTTGTGGTGTAATACCAGGTACCTTGTACCTATTAATACTCTGTTACGGGGGCCACATCATCTAACTTAATTGAATTCAGTCCAGCGCAACCCGACCCAACCCAACCCAACCCAACCCTCGTCGCACCCGTAGTGGGTGGTCCTCTTGTTCCCTATTGCAATAGCGGAGTTAAGGCACACCATAAGGAGGAGAACCTCCCAAGACGCTCCGCCACCGCCCTCCCCCGTCTTCATCAACCGCCTACATACATATCGTACTTGTAGTGCCTGGAGCATTGGATGTCAACCCAACCCAACCCAACCCAATCCAACCTGCCATATCGCCTTCGAAACCTAATGAGGAAAACACTGCCCCCCCCGTACCCCCACCCTTGCATCCTGTGGTACGTAGTCTGTGAAGGGAGTCCGACTGCTGGATATCACGTTCTTGAGGGCTACGGGCGAGAGCAGCGCGAGGGGTTACCCCTGGCACGAGGCGTTGGCGTGGTGGCAGAGCGGGGTCAGGCGGCACATGCTCGAGGGTCTCGAGGTGGATCAGATGGTGAGAGTTAGGAGGCTTTTTTATGAAAAATGTAGGATGGGGAAGCGAGGCAGGTTATCAAGGGGATACGAGATGGCAGGAAACTTTGTTATCTGCTTCTTTCTTGTAGTTTGCCCTCTCTTTCCTTTACCGCTTTTTTTCTTCTTGTTTCTTCTTTTTTTTGTCCCTTCGTTTCTGGCTTGTTGCTTATTGTTTGCTCTACGAGTAGTAACCCTTGCCCCTGCTGTTTTCGCGTGGTCTGGCCTTGCCGTGGTGTTTCGCCAGTCGGAGAGCAAGCAGTGGATGCACGGGGAGAACGACAAGCGTGGCCGCGAGGCAATCTGGAGCTACCGCCTATACCGCGAGTACTCCATGCAGGTAAACACGGGGATGGTGATGTGTTTCGTAGTTGTGGAGGTGGCGTTTGTGTTATGTTTTTTTGTTCGTGGTGGTGGTGGCGGTGGTCTGGTGCACAGGTGGGTTCGTCAACTATGTCGAAAGTTTTTCAGACCGCCAGCACTCCGAACGGCGGTCTTGGGAAGCACGTTTTCGAACGCAAGTGAAGACGCTAAGCTGAGAGAAGGAGAGTATGACGCATGTTACGATAGAGGTATACCTTTTTTTGGCGAAGATTGTTTCTGAATGACGGGGGCTCCTTAACCTACTAATACTATCGTCGGAAAACAAATAAATAATAGGCCATTACTTCGTGGCCATTTGATTTCGTTTTATCTGGTAGCGGTTTTGATTTTTTTAATCCAAATCAGTTTTTGGGAGAGGTCTTGACCCCTTTTCCATGTGTGCGTACTTTCTTGCTTGTATGTTTTATTCTGGTGTGGCCACTTCGGAGACAGCAATGGGTGTACTATGGAAGTGCTACATGGTCGGCCTACTCTTTGTGCACACTACGACGATCAGGGTGACCCGACCCGACCCGACCCGACCCGACCCGACCCGACCCGACCCGACCCGACCCGACCCGACCCGACCCGACCCGACCCGACCCGACCCGACCCGACCCGACCCGACCCGACCCGTGATCGTACGTGATATCAGGGTTCGCCACTCCGCACAACATTATCAAACCCGACCACCATCTCGGTTACCGCCAAAGCACACAACGAAAAAAAATGAAGACGGCAACCTGGTGATCTAGCTCAAGTAGTGAGAGGCGTGTTTTTACAGCGTCGTTGGTAACTGACACGAACCCCGCCGGGGGGGTCGTTAAGCGTATGCGATAGCGCTGAAATGGTGTCGGGATCGGTAAAGATTTTGGTGACAGTGCGGGTGATTTTTTAAACAGACGATTCTGTCACCGTAGTGTTGTGGTTGTCGGTGTGTCCTGTGCAAAACGATGGCGTTCTTGGTTGTCGGTGTAGCGTGTGTGATACATAGTGGTGGTTGTGACTGTCGGTGTGTCCTCTGCAAGCGGTGGTGTGTTTATGTAACGTTGGTGGTGGCTGTGACGGTGTTGGTATATTTTCTCGTCCCAAGCCCCTTCCACCCCCCCCCCCCCCAACCTCTGCCGTCAGGCCAACGATAAGGTAGGGGTTGGCGTACTGATTTGTTGCTTGCCTTTTGAGTCGTTTGACCATTGACCACGCATCCCTTCCGAGACGGAGCACCGTTCCTGTCTCTACCAGAGAAACCGCCAACATTTCAACATCTGGCCGCTCGTTATGCTTTTTCCATGTATTACGTAGAAACTGTTTGCTTATCCTATCCCCGTCCAGTTTCGCCGTCTGCGGCTACTATTTATCTCCTAGGATAGCGATTGTTTTCTCGCTACTTTCTAGTCTACCAAACTCTTCCATGTCACATTTGTCTAATTTCCTCATCTCCAACGCATCCCGTTCCTTGTATATTTCGCATTCTCCTACTATGTGGGTCCTACTGTCTATTGCTATGCCACACGGGCACATAAGTGCATCCATCTCTCCCTCCTCCCGACTACTGGTATATCTCTTTCTTCTTTCTGGTAGGTCCAGGTCCCCTACACGAAATCGTAATTTCGGCTTTTTCGCGTGGTGCATTGGGCCGTGCGAATACGTTTTAATTCCAATATCTTACCTCAACTCCCTTCATATCTCTCAAGTGTTTCTACTAGTTCACCTCATTTCCTAGCGTTAACCTTTCCCTTTTTTTTGCTCCTTCTTTTACTTCTACCTTGTACCCGCCAAACTTATCTATAGATTGTATATTTTCTCGGTCTCCTCCTACCTCCTTCCATAATTTATCGACCACGTTATCCCATCTCATTTCAGCTCGCCCTTTTGTTATTTTCTCCCATACAGCCCTATGATATACCAGGTATCAGCTATGGCTGGCAACCTCTATTCTGGTATGGTCCTTACTTCATATTGCCATTTCAACTTTTTCACTTGTCTATTTGTTTTGAAGTGGGTACATTCCTAGTTCTGCTCTCAACACCGCATTACTCGTCGTACTTGAGCATCCTAGTGTCTCTTTCATAGGCGGGGTATTTTTCATTGCCGGATTTGCGCCACTCGCACAAATGACTCTGTGCCTTGCCGACGAAATACTTTTGGCGAAGTGTTTGGCGCGGTGTAGAATTAGCCATTCCATTGCGAATTCACATGGCTAAATTTAAACGAAAAAGTATCAAGGGGGTAGTCCCAAGCGAGTTACTTCGGGCCACTGCAAGAAAAGGCTCCCAAAGCGACCCCCGGACCGTACGCTGGTCTTGACCTAGCCTCTTAACATACCTTTCATATCCTTTATGAGAGCGGTGCTACTACCATTATCGCCTCCAATCCCCCACCCCCCCCCAACCCCCGCCTGCTTTATTTTCAACAAACCCCCTAAAGTATCCCTTCTTGTTGCCGTGACCTTGTATGTATCCCAGGGACAGCGCACTGCAGGTGGCGGGGCCCCCTGCGGAGACGGACCTCCGGGACAAGGTACCGGGGGGCCGCCTGGGAACGCACCCAATGGTGCCTCGATTGGCAACAATAGCAGCAGTATCAACAACCCTAACAGCGGCAGCAATGTCAACAACAGCAGCAGCAGCAGCAATGGTAACGGCAATGCTATTGGCGGTGGTGGTGGGGGTGGCGACGCGCAAGGCCCAACCGGAAGTAGCATCATCAGCACCATGGGAAACGGTACGGGTGGGGGCAACGGTAGCGCAGATCGAGCTTCGGCGGTTGTGGCGGCGGCCTCGTCAGGCTCCTTCCGCAGGAATGGGGGATCGGACATGCCCCAGCCAGGAGGAGGGGAGGGTGTAGTAGGGGGAGGATTGGGGGTCAGAGGGGATGGAAGAGGGGGAGGAGGAGGAGGGCGAGGGGTGGGGTATCCTCAGGGAAGCGCTGTTCCTTACCAAGGAGCTCCTTCAGCCGGGTGGCGCCCTTGGTCCTCCATGAATGATGGCGGCGGTGGCGGTGGTGGGGGTGGCAGCGGCGGCCGCGGCGGCAGCGCCGAGCCTGCTAACCCTAGCGGTAACCATAGCACCAGCGCCAACACGACTTCGGGTGCAAACGCTAACCCGGGTGCGAACTGGGTGGCGAGATCTTCCCCGTCGAGGGGGCGCGGCGACCCGGCCGCGGTGGCGGTGACCCCTGGTCCCGCGATGGCAGGAGCTTCCATGAAGCGCATGGGGTTTTGGGGAGATGGGGAGGGGAAGGGAGCGGGTGGGGGAGGGGGCGCGGGAGGGGCGCCCCCCCCCGCGGTGGTTAATGTGAAGATTGCCGGTGGAGATAACCCTAACGCTAGGTCGCCGCTGACGGTGGGAGGGGGGGGGGCAGAAGAAGGGGGTGGGGGAAGAGGAGGAGATGGAGGAAGAGGAGGAGATGGAGGAAGAGGAGATGGAGGAAGAGGGCGAGGCGGTGAGTTCATTAGCGAGAGTGGTGACCCCGGTCGCGAGCGCATGGAAGAGGGGGGCAGGGGCAGATCAGAAAGAGGAGGAGGGGGATCAACGACAAGGGCAGGGGACGGAGGTGGTAGTGGGGGGCGCGATGATGGCAGCAGCACTGGAGGAGGAGGTGCGGCTGGTAGCGCGGCGGGGGGGAATGGGGAGGGAAGCGCGGATCGAGACAGGGGAGCCGAGGAAGACGCGGATGGTGGGGCCCGTCGCCGCGTCCCGGTTACCCGTAAGAGTACCGCCGCCACTACCGCAGCTGTTACCAGTAGACCGAAGAGTCGTGGAACCAACGACCACGGCGTCGATGATAATGGCGGTGACGAGGAGGGCAACGGTAGCATGGATGGTGCCGGTCGCGGCGGAGACTCGTCGATATGCAGTGATGGCGGTGGTGGTGCTAGTGGCGGCGGCGGCGGTCGCAAGCCAAAAAACTTGGCCGGCGACGCCGACGGTCGCCCTGGGGACAAAGAGAGCAACAACGATAATAACACGAGGGATGACGTTGACGGTGACAACAGCAGTCGCGGCGGCGGCAACGGTGGTAGCGGTCGGAGCAGTGGTAGCGGCGGCGGGGATGGCGACCCTCCATCTCCTCTCAACAAGCAGAGGCTCAAGGACGGGGTTAGCGGCCGGTACTCAAGTCCTCCTAGTGGCAGCCGCAGTGGTGGTGATGGTAGTGGTGGCGGCGATAGTTTTGGTGGTGGTGGCGGCGGCGGCCGGAAACCGAAGGTATCTCCCGAACGCACTGCGGAAGGCGGCCCGTCCCCTCGGCGAGGAGCATCGAAGAGATCTAGGACGGACGAGGGCAAGGGCGAAGGTGCCGGTAGCAGCGGTGGTGGTAGAGAAACGGGAGCTGAAAATGGAGAAGCGTCTGGACGAGGAGACGGAGGAAGAGGAGAAAGCGCTGGCAGGGGGGGAGGAGTTCAGGATCGTGATGAGTCAAGCTCTGCTCAGCCCCAGCCGCAACAACAGCCACAGCAGCAGCCGCAGCAATCGTCGTCGTCGACATTGGCCCCACCTCCCCACCAAGAGTGCAAGCGCTACCCACATGGAGGAGCCGCTCCTTCGGGTGGCGCGTACGAGCCCGCCACTGGCAGCAGCGGCAGCGGTGGGGGTAGTTTTGTTGTCCCCGGTCGTGGGGGCCATTCGCTTTCCGCTCCCCCTCAGGGCGGTAATAGCCGCGGCGGCGGCAGCGGTGGTGGTGTTGGCGCAGCGGCGGGGGGGAGCGGACCACAGGCTTCCGTTGGTGCGATGCCGCATGGTGGTAGCGCGCCCCAGCAGCAGCAGCCGGGCCCGCACCCACACCCCGGTCCCCATCCAAACCTGGGGGGTCAGATGGTCCTTGCCCCAGGGGCGCCGCTACCGGCGCCGGGAACGCATCACATGTATGGAGGCGTTGTTGGGGGGATGCCGCCAGGAGCCCCCCCGCGAGGCGGTGGATTTGGCGGAGGCGTGATGGTCATGCAGGGCGGTATGAACGGAGGTGGTGGCATGTGGGGACAGGGCGGCGGGCCGGGAGGTGGCGGGGGTGGAGCTGGGGGGCGGGCTGGTGCTTGGCATCCGCCGCCGGGCGCGGTGGCGGTCCCGGCGGGAGCGATGGTGGGGAGGGGCCCGGGTCCCACGATGATGGGGGGGGGGCGGGGACGCGCCGTGGTCAGCGGCGCCAAGTCCCATGAGTGGACCGGGCGGTGGCGGTAATGGCGGCGGTAGCGGTGGGGGGGGCAGCAGTGGCTATGTCGACGGAAGTGGCAATGTGATCGACAGGAGAGCAAGCGGCGGAGCAGGAGGAGCTGCCGGAGGCTATGTGGAGGGTCCTGGTGCCGTGTATCCCCTGTGGAAGCGCGGGGGGGAGCGTTCGTCGGTGGTGGCAGACCGTGGCAATTCGAACAGCCAAGGAAACAGTTCGGAAAATTTCAGCCGCCCTGGCGCCGGGGAAGGGAGTGGTAGCGACCGGGAGGCGGTGGTCGGTGCCGCTGCTACCGCCGGCGGTGGGGGTGGCGGGGCGGGAGCGGCCGAGGGGGAGAAGGAAAAAGGCGTAGACTGGGGCGGCACGATAAGACAATCGTGCGATTACTGCGCCAAGAAGAAGACGAAGTGCTCGGGAGGGCAGGGGCAGTGCCTAAGGTGCGACCCGCATCATGCTGTGGTGCAGTTGTGGTATGCTTGTGGTATGGCGTAGCGTGGCGTGGCGTGAGTTTGAGAGCTACGTATGTGTTCCTTAGCGTGGCTTGGCGCCGCCCTGTCCACCTTCGCCTCCTTCTGGGGCTTCCTTGCTCCGTGTCCCCTCCCCGGCCTCCTCCTTTTCCTCGAACCTTCACCACCACTCCCCTCCCTTTCCACCCCGCGCTTCGCTCAACCTTCAATTCATCCCCACCCGCGCGCAACGAATGAGTAAGCCCCCGTCTCCCCGTCTCCCCCAATATGGTAGTTGGCCTCGGTTGGCACCGACGCTGTCAACACATCATATGTACATTGCGGTTGGCGTTGGTTGGCAACGACGCTGTAAAACATGCCAATAACTGCATGGGCTAGATAACCAGGGTACCGTTTTTTTTTTTTTTTTCTTGTCACGGCGATTACCATTAAGACTATCGAGTTATATCATGTTGTGAGGGGTGGAGAAACCTTCCTCCACACAAGGGGAATGATCGCATCACGTAGTGAAAATATGATAAGACCCCCACGAGGCAGTTACATAGTAATACCCATTGCTGTCTCTGGAATGGCCACACCAGAAAAACAAAGTATCTCTTTGGCGCTGTCATCCATAGTCAAGATAGTAGGCACAAGGTGCCGAAGCCCGTCTTGGAGTCGTTTCTAACGACCGAACAAGGTTTTCCAAAAAAAATGGTATGGCAAGAAAAAATTGTCAGCACTTTCCCAAAAGACGGCAAAACCTTCCACCGCGAAACACTGCATATTTGGCAAGTTTTCTCATCACAACGCCCTCAGATTTTATTAAACCCCACAGCAGCAGCAGCAGCAGCAGCAGGGAGCCGACGGCAGGCCGACGCTCTCTATGGAGTAAATGCTGGCGCAGAAAGGACTCCAGGCACAGCGCATGTACCTCGGAGGCTGGCAGTCCTTCCAGCCCGGCCAAAGTCGCCTGGGAAAAGCTGGGGCGGCTGCTGTGTTTGATGATGCTTCAGCACCCGCTCAAAACGACGCCTATGCGGCATCCACACTGGGCTCACGGCCAGTTTCGCCAGCCCTATCATAGCTGCTGCCAACGACGCCGTGTATCCTCCGTATCTGCCTCTATTGCAGAAGTTAGAGCAAGTCTAGCTTGGGGCGTCGTGGGGTGGTCTGGTTTGTACAACCTTGCGTTGGCGTTATTGACCAAAAATGGCGAATGAAATGGCAAATCTCACTTTCAAAAACGGAAATATCCCAATGACAATTTGGCAAGTTTTTTGCTATTTTGGCAAGTCCAAATTTATAAAGACTTGCCAAATTGGGAAGAAACTTGCCTAAAAAGTGTCGTTAGAAATGCCGCTTACGAGCGGTTCTCAGAAGGATGCAGTTCACCGTTCATGCGACTCGACGAACACCTCACGGTGCTCCGCGCTTGGTGCAAGCAACGTCTGCCTAGATGGTGAAAACCCGACGTGTTCCGTCCCGGCATAGTAGGGATGCGAGGGTCTATGGTCATACGACTACGGCCATGCACAAACTGGGAACTTCCGCCCCCCCCCCCGCCTCTCCACCATATCTTCCCCACCCTCGCCGCCACCCTTTTTCGGCGTAACTTGTGTACAGGTGTCGGAGGGACCAGGTGGAGTGCGTGTACAGCCCAAAGAAAAAGACGGGTCCTGTACGGCGCAGGCCGCTCGCTAACGCCGCTACCTCCTCTGTCCCCATCGCCATGGCTACCCCTACCAGCGGTGGAGGCGGTAGTAGCGGCGGGGGTAGCGCCGGTGGTGGTGGCGGTCCCACAGGGCTCCCCAGGAGCGAATGTAGCCCCGCGCTACCATCTCGCGCCGGGCCTGCCACGGTAAGGGTAGGGTCGGGGATAGGGTTTGCAGGAACGGGGGTGGGGGTGGTGGGTGGGGTTGGCGGTGGTGGTCCAGGCCTGTCAAGGTTGGGAGGCGGGGTTAGGGGTGGCGACGGGGAAGGCATGTCGGCGGCGGCGATTGTGGCGGCGGCGGCGGGGGTATCGTTTTCTCGCGGCGGTGGTGGTGGCGGGGGCGGTGGCAGTAGGGGTGGCGGGTTTTCTGGAGCTGCGGGAGCGGACGCGGGGACTGCCCTCCAGCGGGGAATTGCGGCCGCGTTTCGCGAGGTGTGTGGTTCGGGTGGTTGTGGTGTTGGGAGGGGGAGGTGTGAGTGTCGTGGTGGTGCTGGCAGGGATTTTCGTGGTATTGGTGCTGGTGGTTGTCGGGCTGGAAGAATAGAGGTGTAATGGTAGTTGTCGTGGTCCTGGTGTAAGCGGGGTGGGTGGTAGCTTTTGTGTTGCTGGGTGTATTGGATGGGTGTGGCTGTGACAATGGTTGTTTGTGGCGGTGGCGACAATTATGAGCGTAGCTGGTGGTGCCTGTACTGGTATCATGGCGGTGTGGTGCTGGTTCTGGTAGGTTCCAACCCTCGTTTTGGGGCTGCTTTCTGGAGCGGTAGGGGTGTTGGCCTTGACGGTTGTTGCTGCGGACAGAGGAGAAAGAAGCCGTGGTTAAGTTTTCGGACAATACGGTTGTGGTGTTGTTGAGGGTTGGATTCGGAGTGTGCTTCGCAGCAGTTAGCGGCGGGGTATTTGGTTCATGTTATTCTGAACAGAAAAACTGTAGCCTAGAGATACAAAACGCATCATCCAACTTGTGTTGGTGCTTCCCCTCTCCAACTTGACCCTTCTTTAACCCGTCGCTCCCATTTCCTGCCATCCTGGCCTCTTTTTCCGTGCAAAACCCGTCATCGTCTTGGCCGTCCGCCCCCCCGCCCTTCCCCCACTCACATACCCACCCACCCACCCACCCACGCACCACCTGCGTACACACGACTGCGCCCCCCCATTGGTTCAAATCAGGCTCACTACAAAAGCAACATCCAGGAGGTGGCTTCCGCCTCCCGCACAGAGGCGTGGCTTAACCGCGCAAGCAACCGCGCTGCGTCCCCGTCCACCGCGCGACGGAGCGACACGAGCAGCGGAGACGACAGCGGCACCTCAGCTGCTGCCGGTCGAGCGAGCACCGCGGAGGCTTCCCCGAAAAGAAGCCGTAACTCGGCGGGCACGACTGCTTCTACGGCTAAGGCCGCAGCGACCACCGCGGGTAAAAAGAAGGTCGGCGACAATTCTTCCGCGGGAAAGTCGGGGAACTCGGCGGAGGTTGCGAAGGTATCGGGGGCGGTGGGGGGGGGAAGGGCGGTGTCGGTGAAGTTGTCGAGCGAAAGCAAGGGCGATCGGAGTGGAGGGAAGGGTGGGAAGGTGGTGAAGGGCGGGAAAGGGGGGAGCGGTAGTGGCGGTGGGAAGGAGAAGAGTGGTGGTGGCAGCGGTGTTGTTGGGAAAAAGTCCTCGACACGCTCCCGCTCTGGCTCCGACGCTGACAAGAAGGGTAAGAAGGGCAACGATGATCACGACGATGACGACGAGGATGATGATGAGGATGACGATGACGAAGACTATGAAGACGACGAGGAGACGGAGGAGGATGAAGGTGGGAAGAGGCGCCCGACCGTGACCCGACGCCGTGCGACCATTAAAAACGGAGATAGTGACGACAGCAGTAAGGACAGCGGTATCGAGGAAGGTGGAGGCGGTAGCGCCGGTGGCGGTGGTGGTAACCAATCCACTGCTGGAAAGCGCGGAAACCGCAACAGCACTCCTTCCAGGGCTCCCTCTTCGAGGTTAAGCTCACGAGGAACCGAGGGGGGTGCTGCACCAGCGGCAGTCGCAACATCGGCTAAAGACATGACGGGGCGCGGTCGCAGTAGTGGTCGGGGCGGTGGTGGCGGTACTGACTCGTTAGAGGAAACAGAATCGACCCGAGACGCTTCAGAAAGCGGAGGTAGATTGCCCGCACGGGGAAAAATTGGCGCTCGCAAAGAAAAGGCTGGTGCTAGCGGTGGCGGTGGGAATGTGAGCGGGAGGAGCGAAGGCACCCCGGCTCCTCGGCGAGGACGGCCTCCCGGCAAAAAGAAAGCCGCCTCTTCCGGCAACGCTGTGACTATCCCCGTGTCTAAGGACGAGGACGGTGGTGGTAGCAACCGGGGCAGAGAGTCTAGGAAAGGGTCGTCTTCGGCTTCGTCAGCGGCGGTAACGGGAGGAGGTGCTGTGGGGGCCGAACGCAGCCGTAAGCAGCAGTCGACGGCTTCCGAGTCGGTTCCCGCCGGGGATAGCGACAGCGGCAGCGACCGGGACGGTCCTAGGGACAAAAGGTCCGCTACCGCGACGGCCGCCGCCGCCGCTGCCCTGTCATCGTTGACCATGAGTGGGCATAACCGCGCGCCTTTGCGGACACCGCCTTCAAGGCGCGGCGGGCATGCCGAAGACAGTGATGATGATGACGATGATGCTAGCGATGATGACGACGATGACGATGATGATGACGACGAGACTGACGAAGAAACTGAGGAAGGCCGCAAGGGAAGGCAGCAGCGAGGGCAGAGGTTATTTGCACGGGGCGGCGGCAGCAGAGGTGGTTCTGGTGGAGGTAGCCGGTCGTTGCGACGCCGAGGAGATAGACCCACTAGCGGATGGGAGCAGCCGTCAACAGCAGCACCGTCGCCATCGTCGTCAGCATCGTCAAACACGCCAGCGGCGCCGGCAACGTCTGCAGCATCGTCGAATGCAGCAGCACCCGGGGCTGCCAGACAGGCGTCGCCTGCGGAAAGGTTGGCCCGTGTGGGTTTTCAAGTAGAGACGTCGACTTCCACGGCTTCCTTTGCCTCCCGGAGGGGAGACGACGCCGCTACGTCCGGCACTGCCACTGCTACTGCCGTCGTGGGTGCAGCATGTACCGGTGGTGAGAAGTTGCTCGTCACCGGAAAGAAAGATGGTGTGGACGGCTCGAAGGTCGATTCTTCTGCGGCGCCAGCGGGGGACAAGCCCGGCAAGCAGGACAATTCTTCGGCCACCACCACCGCTACCAGCAGCGCGAACAGTGCCAGCAGTAGCAGCACCACCGCCGCCACCGCTAACACCGCCACCAACACGCAAGGCGGAAGGGGCAAGAGAAAGTTCTCCGGAGGGTCCGCGGGGGCTACACCGTCTTCTTCTGTTTCCACTACTTCGGCTTCGTCTGCTAGTGGCGGCGGTGGTGGTGTCAGCGGTGGCGGTTCTGACAGCGGAGCGCGACCGGCGAAGAGGGTCGGACGGTAACGAGTACGCGTTGTTACGTTCGGTCATACAAGCATTCGCCGGACGCGTGTTTGTGGTTTTGGGTTGAGAGGCGTGGAGAGAGGAAAAAAGAGGCCCTTCTGTGTCAAGCTGACCGCGTTTGTTCGCTCAATCGGTCGTCGTTTGTATTTTTTGCGGATATGGTTCGAACGGAGGAAAGTATGGAAAAAGAGGCCTAGACACAGCGAGCACGCATCCATTCGATCGGTCGTCGGGTATGTTGTGAGTATCCTTTGAAGGGAAGGGATGATAAAAAAAGGGAGCCCTTTGACGCGCGCTATATCTCGGTCGTCGACCATACCCGGCTGTTTAGTTAGGAAAGATGGACATATGGCCGTTTCACGCGCTATCGCGGTCAGAAACATTCCTTAGAGTATCTAAATGGAACGGGGAATATTCCCCAGAAACTCACGGGGGACGAACGGTGGGAGAAGGAGGAGTTGGGGGAAAGGGGGAGTAGGAGGAGGGGGAATGCAGAAATTTAGCAGCGGCAAAATTGTGCGCGGTGTCAGCAGCAGCAGGATGATGAACATGAATATGAGGGGGAAAAGGACAGGTCGGAGGAGGAAGGCTGCGCTGTTGGGAGATCAAATAAGTCGGCTTGAAACGAGGAGAGGGGGTGCCCCTCTGTCTGGAGGCCCGGCGGCGCGCTTGATGGAAATGTTGCCCGGGCGAGGGCCGCCATCTAGTGTGCTTGGTGCGAAGCTTTTTATCTGACGATGATCAGGCGCGGACGAGCATCCGACAGGACGGCCGGCGTGTTGGAGGGTGCCCTAGTTGATCGCCTGCAGCTGTTTGCATATCTCTGTTCATATCGGTGTCTGTCCTTACCGTTTTTCTCAGATACCTGCTTTAGGGACGCGCGCCTCAGATGGTGTTGACAGCCGCGGCGTTGTTGTTGATTTGGATGAGTGCAGATTGTGCTCTGAAAATTCATCCTGTGGCCTTCCTCCGTCGTGGGTGTGTTTGCTTTGGCTGGGGCGGGTGATAGAGTTCATGGAAATGGGAGGGTTGTGCTGCTTGTCGATTTTGTCATCTGTGCGTGAATTTGGTCGGCTCTGCGGGTCCAGGGATTGCCGAACTCAAAGGTATCAAAGCACACGGTGAGACGGTCGGTCTTGAAAGCGTGTGGGGTTTCTCATAGGTGTTCTTATATTGGGGGCTGGCGGGGGTTTCCGACGTTAAGCTGCAGGCGTTTTTTGTTTGTGATTTTGCTGCTTTCGGCTTCGAACCCCCAATAGAGAGCTGACAAGGAAAAACAACAGCTGTTTCGCTGGTATGTATACGTAAACCAAAAATAGCAGTAGCATGCATGATACCTTTCTTTGCCGGCACAGCAGGAGAGTGATAACAGTAAGAAGTGCTCGCTGGTAACGCTATGCATATTTAGAGTATTACTTGCTGTGTGTGTTTTTTTTTGGTGTTGTGTTGGTGTTGGCGAACTAGGCGTTCGGCTGGACCTTTTTTTGTTCTTGTCTCTCGATGGTGTTTGGCGTGGATAGACTGGCATCCGCAGAGCCATCGGTGTTGTAAAAGTGCCGTCTTCGTTGTTTTCCGTTTTTGGGCGTGTACCTGTGTCTTGTACGTCGGTTGTATCGGAAGGAAGGAGAAAGCAGGATATTTTTCCACGGTATCATATACCGATACTTTCTTTATTTCCCACCTCCTCCCCGCCAGCGATTATTATTGTCTTCGTTGTTGGTGTTGATCCTGTCACTATTGGTGTTTGTTACCCGAGTTCACGCTGAAGGAGAGACGAGACGGCTCACGGGGGTTGGCGGGGGTGAGGTGGGGAGGAGAGTCTAGGAATGGGCCGATAGGGAGAGAGACGTGTCCAGAGAGCGAGATATAGACGAATTGAGATGGACCGAATGAGACAGGAATTGAGAGATAGGCCGAGAGCGGGAGACGAGTCGACGGAGAGCGTGAGGCAAATCAATAGTTAGGTTGAGAGACAACAGAGATGGGTCGAGACCGGAATCGAGATACCGCGCCGAGAGACAGAGATATAGGCTGAGAGTTGAAACGAATCGAGAGACAGAAAGATGGATCCAAAGAGAGAGGGAGAGGGATGGGTCAAAATACGTCAAGAGAAGACATGATCGCACGCCCGGGACGAGGTGGTCTCAAGAATATCAGCGGAGTCTTTCTCTGTGTGTCGTGTCGACTCGTTAGCGTCGTCCCGCCTTTCCATAATTTTGGCGGCATGGTTATATCCCCCCTGTTTATTTCGCCTGCAGGCGCAGCCGACCTAACTGTAAACAGGCGTTATTAAGGTTGAGGAGCCCTCTTTGTTTCCCGTACTACTGTAGGGTGGGTGGGAGAGGGTGTCGGGGTGGGTGGGAGAGGGTGTCGGGGTGGATGGGAGAGTAGTTGCTTGCTTTCTGCTTGGGCTGCGGCTGGTGCGGGCAGCAGCAGCCAGCCCGCCCCGCCGTCGTAGTTTTTCGTGTGCCAGAGACTTTGTTGGGTTCGGGCGTTAGATCCTTTCAGCACTATTTGGGGTACTCCCACCACCGGGCTGTCACCGACGGGTGACCTTAACACGGCCACACGGAGTTTTGACACAGTGGCGAAACCGTGCGGGTGTCGCAACCGGCTGTGCGTTGCGGTGAGTTAGTACGGTTATGAGGTCATGGGTTTGTTTGCGAGTCCTGGTGGCGTGTTTGGTTTATCGTAATAATACTAATAAAATGTTGAGTGCGCAGGCAGACAGATCGCACTGGAAATCGGGCCTGTGTTCGCGAAAGTGCGCGAGCGCGAAGGAGAATGTAGATCGACTTCAGTTCCCACGTGGAAAGCACCAATAGAGCAAAAGGCAGCACGCTTGCGGACGCTTGGATGAGAATTGACGGGCTAGAAGAGGTAGTAGTTGCGGTGACGATTGGGGTGGGGGTGGGTATGGGAGAAGAGAGATAGAGAATGGAACAGAGAGGAGGGGAGTGGGATCAACATAACTTTTTGGAGTGCTGAATCACATGGTGTGACGGGGCTACTTGAGAGTGGAGGCAAGGTGGATTCAGGACTCGACGAATACGAGCGTAGACGAGCCATGTTTGTTTTTCTCCCCTTCAAGGAAACTTGCAGTCTTACCTAAGTAACAGGCAAACGCGGGAGAAGAGATAAAACGGGGTGGGGGGGAGTGCTACATACACCCGGCCCAACATCGGGGGGAGAGATGGAGTCGGAATTGTTTCCGAATGTTGCTTTCTGCACGCACCCGAGCTCAGGGCCAGGCTCAGAAACGAAATCGGATCAAGGTCGATAACTGCTTGTTGTTGCTGCTGTGGGCTTCGTTGGTCGGCGTGGTGCCCCACCAGCATGAGACGAGAGGTGTTGAGCAAGCACCAGTGGTTGATGTGTTGCTGCCCAAAGGCGTCCTCCTGACAGTAGACCCGCGCGTGCGTCTGGCAATGTTGCGTGTGCCAAGACTCGCCCGTATTCTCACCCAGCTACCGTCAACCCAGCGGCAAGTGGTATATGGCCGCCAGGGGACGTCATGGATTCATCCCCGGGTTTCCGGACGGTGTTTTTTTCTGGCTGTACCGCGGACCATACCGTGCTTGGTGGTCATCCTCTTGTTGAGCCACAAGCAGCAGCAGCAGCAGCAGCGCTATCGCTGTATGCCAAAGCAGGTGTGAGTAGAGCGCAGCAGCAGCGCTATTAACGCGAAAGGACAAAGCAGACATGAAGTACGAGTAGAGCGTGCACCCTATGGCTGGCGCTGACGCGGTTTGATTTTGCTGGACGGCGAAGCCTTTGTGTTGGGTTTTGGTTTCCTCTTTTGTCGGTTGGGTGTGGTTTGGTGTGGTTCCGTCGCGGGGGGATTGGTTCGGTTCAACATGGGTTGATTCGTTTCGGGGAATTAATGGGTGGAAAAGTTGATGTTGACGGTTAAAAGGGATTCGGTACGGTTTGGGTTCGTTATTCTGGTCTTGGAAATGGTGCCGTACGGTTTGGCTTGATTTGGTTGAGGTTTGTTCGAGTGATGGTGTTGGGACGAGAGGCGGTATGGCGGGGATGGACGGCAAGGGTGATTCGGTACGGTTTAGCTTCGTTTGGTTTGTTTTTTTGACGATGGTATTCGGAGTGGGGGGAGATTGGGGTGGTGGTTCTGTACCGTAACGGCTTGGCTTGGTCTGTTGGTTTCCTTCTGGATGTTGGGATGGGAGAAGGGTGCGGTTTGGTTTGGTTTGGTTTGGTTTGGTTTGGTTTGGTTTGGTTTGGTTTGGTTTGGTTTGGTTTGGTCTGGTTTGGTTTGGTTTGGTTCGGTTTGGTTTGTTTCGGGGTGGTGGTGATAATGTCGGGATGAAAGAGGAGTTTTCGGGGGGTGTGGGTCGGGGTGTGGGAATGAATACTGTCACGTACGTGTTGTACTTTACGGACTGTATTTAGCTAAGTCTTGTTTTGTGTGTGTGTGAGCATCCGCCGCTGTTTGCCACAAGACGGATGAAGTCTGAACACCGCGTCTTGAGCGTCACAACCCAGCGGCTTTGGTCTGTTTCTCTCTATTTCTGTATGTCTTGCTTTCCGCACGGGAGGGGGTCGATGTGCTCGACATGGGTTTACGCGCCTGCGCAACTTCTAGTCTACCGCGCGGGTGACACGACGCCACGCGCGTCCTAAAACATAAGCAGCAGCAGCAAGTAGCGCTTGTAGTATTAGTCGTACTTGTAGTTAATAGTAGACCTTCTCGTTTTTGGTTTATGTGGTGCCCCCTCTCGCCACCGTACCCCGATCAGGTTGGTGAGCAGGAGGGAGTTTGGTCAGTTTGAACTTGTTCATGTTGATTTGTGTCAATTTCAATTGAGTCAAGTTGAATGACGCCCGAGTTAATTTGACGCTAGTGAAATTGGGTCAAGTTGAGTTGACTCAAGTTAGGTAATGTTGAAAATAGCATCAAAATGAATTGCGTTTGACTCTAGTTCAGCCGGGTCAACGTTTGAAAAATCTCGTTCTTATATTACGGTTTTTGTATGTTTTGTGGCGTCGTCGATACTTATGTTTTGCAGCAAGATTGCAGGGCGTGGAGTCGGGATACTGATTTACTGATTTGCGGAGTGTTTGTTGTTTGTGTTTTCTCTGCGGCGCCTCCGTTTGCTAACAGTTGTCTGTGTTTTACTTCTTGGCATTCTTCGACATGCAAAGTTCTTCAATTTTTTGGTTGTCTCGGTTTTGCGCGGCTGTCAGAGGAGGGATGGTTTGGAGGGGGGGTTGGAGGCGGAAGTTTAACTGCGTGAGTTCACGGGGGTGACAGGGCGACGGGAGGAGAGATTTTTGCGGGTGCATATATTGTATGGGTGTGCAGCACCTTTTGATTGCGAATCTCTGAACGGCCAATAAAATCAATCAATCAATCAATCAACCATTGCAGTTTTTTTGGTGTTGGGCGAACTCTCATAGCAGTGGGGCAAAAGGCGGTAGCGAGAGGGTAAGGAGGGGGGTGGTACTCAGTTTGTGCATGGCCGTAGTCGTATGACCATGGACCCTCGCATCCCTCCTATGCCGGGACGGAGCACGTCGGGTTTTTCACCAACCAGGCAGACATTTGCTTGCAACAAGCGCGAAGCGCCGTGAGGTGTTCGTCGAGTCGTAGAAGGGTGAACTGTATCCTTCCAAGAACCGCTCGTAAGACGGACTTCGGCACCTTGTGCCTATTTCATTGCTTATGGATGACAGCCCCAATGAGTTAGACTTTGTTTTTTAGTGTGGCCGAGAAAGCGGGGGGGGGAACTTGGGACTGAGTTGAAACGAATAAATGAAATGTGGGTGGGTGGGCCTGTTCACGTGTAACCTACCTGGTACGTACTTCCAGCCAGTACTTATTTTTTTTTTTCATGCTGTTGTTTCTTTTTACCATGGAGCGATCTGGTCGCATCCACTGACTGCGTGCCGTTCGTTGCCGCCACGTTTTGTGACGATGGTGGCGTGGCGATGGTCTTGGTGCGTGATGATCACGGATACTTTGGTGCTAGGAACAGAACGGAGGATAGGGTTGTAGGTCGACGAACGGTTCGGTTTTTTTAGCTCCTGCGCAAGGCTTGTAGTCGGAGCGGGGCGGGGTGTTTCGTCGCGTGTAACGCCGCTGGCACCGAAAGGGAATCCAATGTCTCCACCGATCTATTTGGCATGAGTGTGCCTGGAATAGTGAAAGCAGCATCAGCGGGCACTTTGGAGTCACTGAATGAGAGGGATGGGCATGAATTATAGATTCTGGCTGGGAGGGCGTAGGAAGGAGTTGAGAAACGAATGCTAACACTTGATGGATATCAAGCTCCGCGAAGGCAGGAACGCATGAGTACGCGGTGGGTGGAGAGGCTTCATGTAATCCAGCGCCGTATAACATGGTACCAGGTATGATTGAGTGAAGGCATGTCTGCGCGTGTTGATTGGTGCATGCGTTGGACGCTTTCTGTGACGGCTCCCGCTTCGGAACTCCTCATCAGTGTACCGAGGTTTTGTATGAGCTAAACCTCCAAGATGTCTGACTGTCCGTCCGTCTGTCCGTCCGTCTGTCTGTCCGTCCGTCCGCCCGTCTGGTGCTTATTCATTGATCCCTTTGGTACCCATGAAAATGGCGACCAAATTTTGACAAGTTTGATGTTGTCAACCATCCTTTATGGTGTGAGCACGCCGTGTATCAGTAGTAGCACGCATGTATGTTGCGCGACCTCGCGTTGGACAGTGGATGACCCATCCATGGTACCATTACCCCAGTAGTCGGGGTTGCGTCCTATGGCCGATCCTGTAATCGTCACTCTTTTCCATTTTTTCTTCCCCCCCCCCTACTCAAAAGGGTTGTTAAAGGTCTTGAACGTTTTCGGAATATGACCAAATTGCGACTCCAACAACTTCTAGGAATCTTCGTGGCAGCAGTAGCAGCAGTATACTGTTTCGTTGCAGCAGCAGTAGCAGCAGTAACTGTTTTGTGGCAGCAGCAAACAGCGGCACCTAAAAACACCGGTTATTAATATCAATAGTAGTAGCTGTTGTTTGTCCCAAATAAGACACATGTGATACAGCCTGCCCCAAACATAGCACCACCAGGAGAAGCCCAGCAAACCCCCTGACGCAGGCGTGTAGAGGCGTGGGAGGAAGGACCGAAGAAGTGGCCGCCTTCTTACCTCGCACTCGTGGCGAGGGAGCGGTGAGAGAGAGGGGCCACAGCAACAACAGCAGAGCGCAGAACACAACAACGTCAGCAACTCAGAGTGTACACCACACAACGCACATACATTCCGGGTCGTTTTGGAAAACGATGGGCCCCCACACCCAGGCGCAGGCGCGTAGTATACCCCCCCCCCCCCTCCCCCTAATGAAAATATAATAGTTGGCCTCGGTTGGCACCGACGCCGAAAAAATATTGCATGTACATTGGGGGGGGTTGGCGTTGGTTGGCAACGCCGCTGTAAAACACGCCAGTCACTGCGTGAGCTAGACAAACAGGCTACGTTTTTTTTTTTTTTTCTTCTTTTTTCGGCGGTCACCATTTTGGTTACCGAGTTAGATAATGTTGTGCGGGGTGGCAGACAAGAGCAGCATTCCTGTTTCTGGCTGAAAATTGTTAATACTCCTCGTACGACCGTCCTACCAAAGTTCTACCGGTATTGCATACCTGGTAGTGTATACCAGGTATACATATATATATCCTGCGAGCTGTGCGGTCGAGGATTTTTGTAAGATCAGGTCTTCTGCAAACACAGGCCACTCCATGAAGGTCTCTCTACTAAGCAGGCTCCACGATGTTCACTCGCTTTTGTCCTCTTGTAAATATTACACGGTCCCGGAAAAACTGAACGATATGTGTGGATGGAGCAAATTCGCCCTCGCCGTTTCCATATACGCACACGCCTTCAAACACGTGCGAAACCCTTTATTCCTTGCTCACATCCTGTGGCGTAAGGCGTTGCGAGAACACTAGCCCACCCTGGTGAGCCACATATATATACAGAAATTTGGAAGATTCCACGCTTAAATTCTCTAGGTTTTATGGATTCCGGGTAAAGGGTATGGGGGTCTTGCAGAGCTTCCAGAAGTTTCGGGTACGGGTATGGAAGTGTTACAGAACTTCTAGAAGTTCCGGGTATTGTGGCACAGGCATACAGAACTCACAGAAGTTCCGAGCGGGTACAAAACATGTTGTACCCGTACCCCGTCTATTGTGGCACGGATCTTACAGAACTCACAGAAGTTCCGGGTACGGATGTGAAAGTCTTACAGAACTTCCAGAAGTTTCGGGTACGGGCATGAAAGTCTTACAAAACTTCCAGAACTTCCGGGTATTGTGGCAAGGGCGTACGCAGAACTCACAGACGTTCGGGAAACAGGTAGGGTTGTGCAGAACTTACAGAAGTTCCGGGTACGGGTAATTCCCGGGTAAATACCCGCCTCAAAAGTTGCGAAAAAAAACAAACTGACTGGTAAAAAAAAGCCACAATTGTCAACGAATTTCCAATTACTGCGATTGGCATACTGCATACATACATTGATGCACTCATCATGGGAAATAACGCATACCTGGTACGTCTACTACTCCTACTGTTCTTCTGTAACACAGATCATACCCTAGCGTACCCCGGCTGTGGCCCCTAAAAAAAAATAGAAAAAATTATTGGCAGTCGCAAGCCCAATTTTCCCGCTAGCTCGATAAGCCAAGGGCCACAACAAAAGAACAAACAAAGCCACTGAAAATACAGAGAATAGTTCAAGACTTCGATTATATGGTTGCGAGGTCTGCATTATTCCAATCGCAAACAAAAAATCATTGACAATACGCAATACGTGGTTTCCCGATAGGAGGAAAAAAATCATGTTCCAAACAAATCGAATCGAATTAAATTCGATTCATAAAAAATAATAATTCGATTCTAAAGTGTCCTTCGTTAATACGTTAGTACGTGCCCTTAGAAACGAAAAAAGCACCAACAACTGTTTACAGCCAGGCGCTCTTATTGCATGATACGTACGTACTGCTTGCTGTGTTCGGTGTTTGGTTTGTGTGACTGACAAAACATGCCGACACTTTAATTTAATGCAGAATATGTACGACATTTTTTTGGATTAAACCTGAATAAATACGGCGCTCCCCGGGTATTGTAGCGAAGGTACAACCGTACCCCAGGTATTGTAACGAAGGTATACCCGTACCCCGGGTATTGCAACGAAGGTATACCCGTACCCCGGGTATTGTGCCACAGTCTTACAGGAGTCACATAATTTCCGGGTAAGGGCATGAGGATCTTGCAGAACTTCCAGAAGTTCCGGGTACGGGTACGGATGTCTGACATAACTTCCAGAAGTTGCGGGTATTATTGTGGTACAGGCGTACAGAACTCACAGAAATTTCAAGCGGGTACAAAACACGTTGTACCCGTACCCCGGGTATTGTGGCCGCGGTCGCACAGAAGTTCCAGAAGTTCCGGGTACAGGTATGAGTGTCGTACAGAACTTCCAGAAGTTCCAGGTACGGGTATGAATGCCCTACAGAACTTCCAGAAGTTCTTTGTAGGGTAATATCAGGGTTAAATGTCCCTGGTACGGTTTGTACGTACAGTGGGGGGGGCTATATAAGGTGGTATCTGCGGAATCGTCAAAAGGCACGTCGGTCGCAGCGGCATGGGCACCCAAATCGGCCGTCCGGGCGGAGAGAGGCCCCGAAGGTGTCGAGGGTTCTAAAAGCGAAGCGCCCAAAGGCTTTGCTTGGTCGTGGTGGGACGGGATAGGTATCGTCGGGACAAGCGTTGGGGCTGGGGATGGGTCCAAGGCAATAGTAGTAGCTACCGGGTCGGACATCCCAATCGACAGCAGGATGTGCGGCGCCGGCGGCAGCTCTCGCGAACAGCCAACCCGGTGCGGCGGGGAAAACCCGGTGGCGCGCGTTGCGCGAAGAAGGGTATCACTCGGGGTGAGAGGTCCTGTCGCGGCAGTGATACCGTTAAACGAATTGTCAGCGGACGTGGGAATATGCGTGGGTATGACGCGGGGCTTGGGCGAAGCCGGGGCTTAACCCAAGCGGAGGCGAGTAGACGGTTGTAACGTCTGTGCTACAGGAAAATTGACAGTGACGCGGCGTTTGTGGGTGGCATCCAGCAGCAAAAGAGCATGAGTGCTCGCCGCGGTGTAACAATAGGTCTGTATCAGCAAGCCGAGGAAGGCTGCAGGTACCAAAGGGCAACGTTGGAGGCGTAGGGGCAGCTGTCGAGGCTTGACGGCTCTGGGCGCTTGACGAGCGTGAGACACGAGCACCTTGCAAAACGTTTGTTGTTTCCCCGAGGGAATGCTGGTGGCGGACGCACGAGGGGTGCCGTATCCCTGCTGGAGCGCCAGGTACCTGGATAGGAGGTCCATCCGACGGTGGGGGTGCAGTATATTCTAAGAATTTTCTGAGCTCCTAACATGAGGAGCTAGCTCAGTATCTCACCCGAACAATGACTTGGAAGGCATTCGTTCGCACAACCCGAATAACCATCTACGCCTTAGCCCTAAAACATACTATGTTCGTGAAATTTCTGGACTAGCCGGTAGTCCCACCTCAATCGCCCAGGAGCTTAAGTTAACCCAAAGAAGTGCAACCCCTACAGTGGGATGACTTCCAGACAGACACGCATTTGAGGGTGTTATTCGTGTGTACGACGGGCCGAGACGCATAGCATGGGTTATACTCGATGAATCGGGCGAGGTAGGGACTGGCTGAGGTACGTGTATGGAAAATCTACGTGCTTGCTGTTCGCAGCCGCCATCTGGCCCCTGATGTGGGCACCTGGAACGCACGTTTTGCGAGTGGCGGCCGGAGTTGTGTGTCTGGCCTTGGCCTTGCTGCCGACCCGCTGGCCGATGGCGGCGGTCGTTGAAAGAGCTATTCCTGCCCCCCTTGTTTTGTGGTGGAGGAGGTAGCATAGCATACATTCCTGTCAGTGACGGTACGCGTCGCCGGCGTCTCCGAGCTGGTCAAGCTCGGGGATCATACAACTAGTACCATTTGTGAAAGGGTGCGTGCACTATTTGAAAAACGCGACGTCTCATGGTAACTTTGCCCTTGGTTTTCACGAAGGCCTGCCGCACGGGCTGGAAAAAGAAGACCCATCCATAGGGGAGGGTCGTCGGTCGAGAAACTGCCACTAACAACACAAAGTTCGTCACAGAAGGCAAGCGGCCAAGGCGAGTACGACGTGGATGATACCCAGGGGTCGGAGTAATCGACGGGGGCATGTGACACGTTCGCCACGATGGGGTTGCGTAGGGAACCCGTCGCCCAAGCAGCAGTCCGCGATGGCGCGAGCTCCTGACTGCGGCATACGGCGGCACGCGAGGGCCCCAACGTGGCGGAACATTGGCCTACCGATGCCGCAACAGGCAGTGAGAGCATTTTATAGAAATATTTCAAGGATGTCAGCCGTGAGTTCGACGAATTGTGGGTCAATACTCATCTTTGCAAGCTGCGTTGTTGGTACTTGTAATATACTATGTGGGTGGGTTTTTTCATAATGGGAGGGGTCATATTGTTTTGTCAAAAAAACACATTTATATATACGAGTACATACATATGTCATGAAAAATATTTCAAGGACGTCAATACTCATTTTTGCAAGCTGCGTTGTCGGCACTTGTAATATACTATATGGGCATTTGTTCGCCTTTTACGAAAGAGGGTACGTCGCCAGCTCTCCGGGGTACAGACGCCAGCTCTCCGGGGTACAGACTACGCATGAGCTGCGGGAACTACTCGTATACAATCAGGCGGACTATCTCTAGCACCACCCCCACCCCCTGCGCCAACGCGCGCTAACGGCTTGTCACCCTCGAAACTACCGTCCCCAAAGCGCAATAGTATGTCGTGTTGTCTGGGACACCGAAGTCCGCAACTCGTTAAGCGCCACGTCTCCGTGGTCGAATTTCCGGCTTAGCACATGGAGAAGAAGGTCGAAAGAAGTCGACCTTGAATCTCCCCGGACACGTGCTGCGAAAGAGGTGCATCAGGCGTTTTTTGAGGGCCCACCCTTGAGGAGCTCTACACTATTAGCACTATTAACACTATTAGCACTATCAGCACCTCACCAGAGGGCTAGTTTGGAATAATCTGAAAGTGCGCCCGACTCAATGCTGCGGTAGAGGCGCATCTTTTTGTTTTTCTGGGGAGCCCCTAAATTTCAGGGTTGTCTAATCCCCGCCCAGAGCCTGGTTTTGGAGAAAAAACTGAAAGTGCAACACCGCCCGATGAATAATCCTATGGCCTAGGTGCACAAAAAAAACAAACGCCGGAAAAGAAACAATATTCCAACGACGTTCGGGTTAAGCAGCACCGCCGTTCAGAAACCGTTCTCAGCCCGAAATGTGCCACGTCGATCGTAGCACGCGCCACCCGATCGACCAAGTCCATGGCCTAGATATTCAAAACATAAGAAGATTGCCGAAAGAGAATGGCGTTCCGACGAATTTTGGCGCAAACAGTCCCGTCATTCAGAACCGGTTTGGAACCGAGGCTACAGTAGGGGGGAGCATTCGAGGGACGTTTTTTGCGCGTGATCTGGCCAAAACTATCATCAAGGACGGTAACGAGGGCGGGAATGGATGATGAGGGCGGAGGTTGACAAGTGTGTCAGGGGCGACGGCACGTCCAAACGCTTCGCGAAGGGGACGTTCCCAGCCGGCGACCCAAGCCACGGTCTTTAGGGCGTCTTGGGTGCAACGCGGATTGAAAATCCTAAGAATGTCGAGTTGGGCTTGTTTGACCGAGCTGGGATGCGAGTGCCTGGTTGGGTTCGTGAACGGCAAGTTGTGATGCGCTTGACCTCACGCGCATTTATCATGACGTATATGCGGACTTCACAGTGATTATGTCGTCGGCTTCGTTTTGGGCGGCGGCCGCGTCTACAAAGGCTTGGCGAGGGTAGGTAAGAGCGGAAGACGACAGCTGCGCGAGGTCGCCACAAATCGCCAGTTTTGTATCCTATCCGTAGATTAGGACACATTAACTAACGACGGTACTTGCCTCTGAAAAGAGAGCACCGCTTTGACGTCCGAGAAAGGCACACCAATGTCTTCCCTCTCCGAAGCGTCGTAGGGTGCGCCTGAATAGCGGCCGTTCCTTCCTACTTTGCCGCGGTGCGTCGGCCCCTCGCGACGTCCGTTGAACACCATCACTATGGCCCGACCCACCTCGTTTCTTCCGTCCGGAGACGCCACCATGGTGGCCGCGGTCTTCCCCTCCCCCGCGGTGGTATCGTCGATCGCCGCTGCTACTATTGCCGTTGCGAGATCGGTTGTAGGTTCTACACCTGCGCAACTTCTCGGTGTAAACCTCTGGGATCGGCCAGAGCACGAGGGTCGTCGTGGCCGCGTGAGTACGCCGAAGGAAGTAACAGAGGGCGTCCACGGTGACTCTTATCTCCTGTCTTAGGTAAGATGCAGACCCAGTCCGCTTCGTCGCGGGGCGGAATAGCAGCAGTGACTCCCGAGATGCACCCGCCATGCACCACGCTGAAATGCATGGAGACGATTTTCGGGATGGTGTACTCGCCCGACCCGTTGGCCACAGCGGGCAACCCTGGCGGCGGGATTTTTCCCAAGGCGAGCTTGATTCCCGCTCCCGCAGTGACGGGGTGGCCCCTAATGTGGCCTGAGGGGCTTCCTCTGCGGCAGCGGAGGGAGCGCCAAAATATTGGGTGACCTTCGCGGCCGCACCGGCGGAGAGGGCCCCAGAGCCCGTAGCAGGGGCTGCCATAGCGGGAAGAACGCCCGAAACAAAACCGGTCCCCGCGGCCGTAGGTGGGGGTCCCGTCAAACGAGCAGGTGGGTGATCCCAGCGACCGCGAAGGATACCCTCGCGGTAATAGCAGCAGAAGCGCCCAAACATAGCAGGCCATTCACGGCCGTAGTGGCAGGGTGGGTATCAGAAGCCCCAAAGGAGGCTTTCGAGGCAACCTCGTCAGGGGCGCCCACACAGTGCTGGCCGCCAGCGGCCGTAGTGGCGGGGTGGGCCTCAGCAGCGTAAAGAAGGCTCCCGCGGCAACCGCGATAGGAGCGCCCGAAAACTATGGAGGCCTCGCAGCCGTAGCGACAGACGCACTCCCGTCCCGACGTTTTTGATCATTATTGTGTGTCTCCACGAGAACAAGGGCCCCTGTTGTGCTCCAATCTGTTGCGACCGCAGCCGCCGTCTCGCCCTCCCTGGCCCGTTCCTGCAAGTCCTGATCACATAAACACTGACTCCTGCCTGCTTCGATATTATTTCCCCGCCGCTCTACCGACGCGCAGGAGGATTCTGTCTTGCGAAGGGTGACTTGCGCTACGTCTACCCCCGCCTTGCCGTTGTGGGCCGCCATCTCGTGCCGGAGAGAGGCCCCCTGGGCAGCGCTCGTATGGACCGCCTGCCTCAATAACCCCAGCCCGCTAGTTAGCCAGTTGTAGTTTCGTGCACTAGCGGGGAGCGAGTCCCAGATATCCTGCAGAATAATACCCCGGAAGAGGGTCGAAAGGTTCACGGGGGGCAGGAGCACGGGCTGGGACAGCTTGGTCGAATCTCTGTCATGGTCTTCGGGTCCGGTTCAGAGGACTCCTGCTCCTCGAGCCACAAAGTCCCAGCTTCCTGGGGGGAAGGTACCTTTCTCCCCGTGAGGAGGAGACGCGATGTTGACTGCTTCCTCGCAAAGAGAAGACGCAACGCTCCTCTCATTCTCCGATTGCTGAAGTCGGGAGGGGCTGCGGAACCTGCCGCGCCTGCCCCTAATAGCATATCCTTTCAAACCTGACGACATCGTGGTTGTAGTGGCGCGCTGCTTGGGCGCAAAGGCGGGAAGAACGGAGCCAGGGGTTGAAAGGAGAGAACGCGGCGATGGGTGAGACTCAGCAGCAGAAATAGCGCAAGGCGCAGTCATGAAAAACACGACTTAGGCCTGCACCAGTAGTTTTGGGCTCACACGCAAAAACAAATGTACCTTGGCACTGGCCATGACAGTAGCAATTCTGGGCTCGATCTCGGAGGCAGCTGTACGTACCACAGCAGAGGCAACAGCGCAACTCTCAATGGTGAGGTCAGCGGCAATCGCATCGACAGCAGTAGTGCGATATGCCGGCTGCATGGCGGGTGCATGCATGGCTGCAGCAGCAGTACTGTGGGGCCCGACCAGAGAACGTGCAACCATAGCTTTAGTGATGTGGGGTCTGATCGCGAGCGCGCCTGCACTCGCAAAAGCAGAGGCCGAGCACGCGGTTTCAAAGGCAGCGCCACTCACACCCGTAGCAGCAGTGTGAGACTTAGCCTCAATGACAATATCAGCAATAGCACTATGGGGTGCTGCCACCAAATCATTTGAGCTCGCAACAACAGCGGCAGCACGCTCGTCCACGATTTTGGCTACGCTTGCCAAAGCTCTCGTCTGGGCGGACCTTTGGGTTTGATATACTTCGTAGATGCGTAAGCATGAATATTGTTGCTCGAACCGTACCGTGTATCCACCTACTGTAGAGAACATGCAAAAGTTTCCGTCTGCGACGTATGTAGTATCACTTTGTTTCTCTGCCATTGGTTTGGGTCCATCTACCGAGCCGGGTGTCGAGTGATGCTGGTCCCGGGCTTTCGATGAAGTCTAGGGGTGTAGATTATGTGGTGCTGTAGATGACTCGCTTTGTCATGATGATGTCTTGTCATGATGATGCCCTTTGCTTACAGGCGGCACTACATGGGTCAGCATAGGCGGAGGTAGATAGTTCGAAGAAAACGCGAACGTCGTCGAGAGCTAGACGACAGTGACCGGGTTGGGCGCAACCTTTCTCGAAAAAATTGGCAAGACGCCCTCTCTACGGCTGGATTTATACCATGCAGGAAGTTATCCCGGCGCACCAGCAGCAACTGTTTCCTACCGTGCTTGCCCGCGGAGGTTTATATTTTGTGGCAGGCGTGCTATTCGGTGCAACTGCCGTTTTCATTTCCCATACGACTGCTTAGTAAGCCGTTTCTTTCTGCCCGCCCAATTTTCTGGCCGAAGGGGGGGGCGGAACCGTTCGGTTACCATCTGCCAGGAAAAAAAAAGACAATTGCTGCAAATTATAATGCCGCAAGGAGGGAATAAGATATACCGAAATACTATAATTGCCCAACGTGAAGGGTGGTATACGCAGATTCGTGCAAAGAAAAGGTTGAACAAAACCCGTCCCGAGAACTCGGAGAACGGATCGAAGATTAAACGCTTCAACACCCACTCCCACACCTCTAACTTGCAAGGCAGATACCAATTCACGGGAGAAAATTTAATCAGACACCAACGTCCAGCTTATCTGTACGCTAAAACTAAAGAAACGCCCTTAACGTTCGAACGTATCGGTACGCGAAAGTCCAAACGACGCGGTAGAATCACCGGAAAGCTGAAAGCGAAGAAAAAGAAGAGCGGCGTCGCTCGTACAACTAGCACAATACGAGCGACGACCAGTCCCGAGGAAAAATACCGCACATCTACAGAAACGCCACATATAAAGGAAAAAAACGTACCACCTGACCCACGGTGAGGGCGCGAAACACTTCAAGCCGGCGGAACCCACTGCGAAGGCGTGGAGCAATTGGAGCCAGGGCAGTGAAAGGGGGCAATATTGGGGAAGTCGTATTCGCGCGACCCACCTCATTCTAGTAGAGGAAGGTAGGGAGTAATAAACTCGAGACAGGGAAATCGGCAATATATGTGGCCGCGCGATCAAGGAGACGGCACTGGCGCATGCGGAACTTCGGCCTACTCTGAGCGCATAAAAAGGCGATGAAAAAACGTAGCAATAGCTGGCATCGCACACTCTAGGCAATGGTACGAGGAAAGGCGGAGCGCAACGGGAATGGCCAGGTTAGATGATGCCGAATCGGCAAATGGTCGACGAGGGATGAAGTCCATAACCTCGGGCCAAGATAAAAATTGTAGCAAGGCTGAGGGGGCTCACAGAGAACGACTTCACGGTGGGACCTAAACACCGGCCACATCGGACGTGAGCACTCGTATCTAGCGTGACACTTACTCCGCCTGCTAAGGCGGAGAAGGGCCGACGAAGCAACACAAACAAAACAACGAGGGTACGAACGTCGCCCCAATCCTGAACAGGGCCGATGGGGCTCTTCCGCGCGGCTCACGTGCGTTACGCCCAGTACCGCACGATAGCACAAAACCCAAACTTATTTACAACAACGACTCTAAAGCGTCCGGATGTCGGCGCCGCGCAGCTTTTCTGCGTTATGTCCAGTACCACACACTATTATCAAAGCCAAACTCAGTAATGCTAACGAGTTAAAGCCGTCGGGGGCGACGATGTTGGCCCTGTGCGACTCATCTGCGTTACGCCCCGTACCACACAAGAACGCACAAGCCCAAAGGTGGCTGCCAGGAGGAGGCTAAAGCGCCAGAGCAGAATATTTCGGCTCCGTGCGGCTCGTCTATGTTGAGCGCAACACCGTGCATTAGGGCGCTTCTTTGATGGACTTGTGGACGGCATGAGCCGCGGTCCGCGTCCAGAGCTGTAGTGTATCTGGTAGGAGAAAGCACGAGAGCAACAGGCACGGGGTAGTCCAGGAGGCGCACCACGTACTTGCTCGAAGAGGGGGTATGCGCGGAGATTTTTCCTAGCAACGGAATACAATGGTTAGCTTTGTACCAAAATTAAGCTCCGACGGGGAGGATGGTGTCGCTCAAGCGCCGAGACCAAGTTTAGTGAGTGGCGTAGCTGGAGCCGGAGGGCAGGAAACGGGCGCCCTTATCAAGAGCGAGCCCGCGTTGCGCGTCATCGACGCGCACCCGGCAGTCTGCCGGTGAGGCAGGTGGGCGCTGGTCAAGCAATGGAGAATGGGATGAAGGGAGTGAAGGAGGCCCGATTCGAGTGCCCGGCATGAAAGACAAGTCCTTTACCGTATATTTCGTAGAGGACGGCCATGGCTTTGCCCCTGCCGAGCATGGATGAGTGGTTCGAAATGTTTTTAACCCCCCAACGATCGATGGGCACGGATACATCGTTTTCATTGACTTGGTAGGGACGAGGATTGGTGGCGAAGTTATCGCGGACGATGGAAGAGAGTCCGATTGGGAGGTATCGGGGAATGTCGGGCGGTGTCGTGTTGGCTGGCGCAGGGTTTGCACTGGTCTACCGAAACACGACAGCGGGCGTTCAGGGGCCCCGGCATATCATCAGCGATATCCAAGTGAACAAGCTTGGCGGCCAACAGACGGCCATCCGGCGTTGAGTCAAAAGACGTGGGGTCGACGGTGAAGGTCTTGAAGGGACCGGTCCAGTTGAGCTGTAGTTTTACCTTGAGAACCCTGGCGTTGGTGCCAGATTTGGCAGCCTGGCGCATGGTCACCGCGGAGTTGTAGGTCCATAACCCGACGACCGATTATATGGATAGGTTTTTGTTGGAGTGCGTCAGAGAGCGCCGAGTTACGGCACTTCACGCGGACGATGGTGAGGGCGTGTTGTTCGCGCACCAGATCGTACGCGCGCTTTTGACGACCCACTGTGAGATCGAAAAACTCGAGGTGGTCGCACTCGAGGCGCTGGTGGGTCGCGCGCGTAGCGGCGCTCGACAATGTTCAGGGGGGGGCGGGGGAGCCGAGGGAGGCGATTAATGTGCACCTTGTTTGGGACCAGCCCGGTAGATGCGCTAGCAAACGTTTTTGTAGGCAAACGCCGCGTACGGTACCTGTACGTCCCAGTCATCCTGTCGTTCGTTGACGGCCGTCGCGAGCATTTAGGTCATGGTGTGATTCAAGCGCTCTACACCACCGTAGCCAATGTGGTAATAATTGCTTGTCGCGATTTTCCGCATATCTAGAAGTCTGTACATAGCGGGTGCCAGGTAGGTGCAGCATTGAGGGCCATTAGTGGATAGAAGGCTGATCGGGCACCACCACGGAAGGATGTGCTGGTATACCAATATTGACCGTCTCTTCCGCCGTGAATTCTGCTGCAGAAATGGTGTACATGCCTGTGCGTTGGCTGAACCGATCAGCGAATAATAATGTGTAGGAGTTTCCCCATGGGGCAGTCGGGAAGGGGCCGAAGTAGTCGACACCAGGGTTATCATTAGTGCTCCGGCACGTGGTGCGCCAAAACATTTGGGTGCATGTGCGTATATTTCCTCAAAATGAGTGTCTCTTTCGCTCGTCTTTCAAAGAACACAAAAACAAGCACAGAGAGGACCTGCTGCACATAACTGCGTGGGTGTCAGCGCGCAGGTCAACCTCGAGAAATCTTCGAAATGTTGAAATCAATATCATTCGCCCCCTTATCACTGCAGTTTTTGTAGCACCCTGCAGCACCTCGCCTTCGAAGTCATCCGACGGTAGGGGTTGCAATCTCTGGACCGAAACGTCCCTGGGCCATGGAGCTCCTCATGTAAGGAACTACCGGTTAGTAAAGCAATTTCACGAGTACAGATTCTTCAGGACTGAGGCATAGAAAGGTTCGTCGGGTTGTGCGAACGGATGCCTCCGAAATTATTTTTCGAGTGAGATATTAAGCTCCTCACGTGAGGACCTCAGGGACTGATGCTGCACCCCTACCGTGGAACGACTCTTCGCTGTATCACGTACTATTCAACAGCTGCTATACAACTGTTATACAACGAAATCATCGCAGCCCAAAACGAAATATCTTGCTCATTCGTTCCAGTGTTAAAAAAATTGCCGCCTTGCAAGGGCATCGTCGAGAATATAACAGCCGCTCCACGAAGGATGTCAAAGCGCTTTGTAAGAAAAACGCCTTGCTCCCCGTACGACAAAGGCAGCCGCATCAAGAGCTCCAGATTGAAACCTTCCGAGGCGGACGCTGTTTACGCACTGTGGCTGCTTTCGTGGGGGGGCGGTGAAGAACGTTCCAGGTGGTTGAATCCGTTGTTCACAGAAGATTGGGACGTATCAGCGGCAACGGTTCGACGGCGGCGCGTCCGGGTCGAAATGAAATCCGACGGAGAGGGAACGAGAGAGCAGTCTGAAACGGTAAACACACGCGAGGCGAAGCCGCGAACGCAACCGAATGGCTGGCCTCGACGACACACGAAGCTGGACGAGACACAACAGAAGCCGTCTGAGGACCGAGATACGATGTATGCCCGGGTGGATCGGTACGAGCAAGGGAGCCCAGGTTGAGCGCACCCTGAGGTTTCACCGAGGCCGGCGTCCTTTCCTGGGGTTAGCGAAGGTACCGCAGATACTGCGAACACCGAGGCGACAAAGTTGCCGTCGGCCCATGCGCAGTGGAAACAAGTTTCAACCCCCGCGGAGTGACGTCAAGAGGGCACGGGCAACGACGTCTCCGAGAGGAGAGTAGAGGTGGTCAACCTTCTCTCGGGTACCTTGGTCACGAAAGATCCCGAAACTCGTGCGAGGAAAGTAAGAGCCCACTTGCGACGCCATGGACAGAGTTTGAGGGCGCCAGCCCAACCAAGCCGATACGCATGGCCGAGGACCCAATTAGAAAAAAAGGTCGCGGGAGCGGACGAGGAAACTGCGTTCTTCGTCTGACGGAGTCAGACAGCTGCGACAGGTAAGGTGGTTCTCGGTGGCGGGCAGGGGTAAGGAAGAGAGAGATCGGCGTTTCTATTCGCGCTTCAATCCCGATATTCCAGTGTGTACCTGTGGCGCGGTAAGAATTCCCAACCATCGCTGCGCGCGTGGGTTGTGTGTTCCGCGATCTGATCGAGACTTTTGAGGGTTTTGTGGTCTAAACAATACGGAACGTGGTGCCCCGTAAATAACCGCGAAGGCGCGTGCTTCTCCATACAATGTTTCCCGCTTCCAAATCGAGTGGAGTCGAACGGCTTTTCGACTCGGTTGTGGCGTGTTCGATGAAAAAGATGGGACAATTAGATTCGTTGTCTTGCGTTTGCTCAAGGGTGGATCCGAGACCACCCAAGCTAGCATCGCCGTAGAGAAGGAAATATTGAGAGTTGTCGGTGACAGAGTCTCAGTTATGGTACACCAGGACCGGAGGCCCTGGCGGTTCTTCTAAACTCTCCCGCACAATGGTCTCCATGGATATAAAACTGTGTTGATGCCTTGCTAAGAAGCGAGGTGAGCGGGAGTATCCGCTTGGCTCGATTTTGCCCCAATACGTATATAGGGACGCTAGTAACCAATACCGCCCATCAGTGAGCGTAGCTGTTTGATATCGCTTGGCATGGGTATTTTTTTCCGGACCTATACCGGCGTGCCGCTTAGGACCAGCGTAGGAGGTGACTTGGCCGAGGAATTCGCGTTTATGCCGCCGATGGTAGCTTTTGGAGGAGAGAGCGTAAGGTTATATTTTCGCAAACGCAGGAATAATGTATCCAAATTTGGACACGTGTGTGGATGTGTCGCGATCGATGACGAAAACGTCGTCGAGATGGGTAGCGACGCGATTGAGGTCTTGTCGTATTTCGTTAACCACTGCAACTAACCACCGTGACGCCGCGCCGCTGCCTGGCGACATGGAAAGCCATTAAGCGAGCGCCGTGGGCATGCAAAGCGCCGTCACAGGTCTGGCATTTTTTTGAGGTATCTGAAGACATGACGACACGAGATTGAACCGTGAAACTGTCTTGAACGGTCCCTATCTTGGCAAGGATCTCGTCTACGTGGAGGATGGGAGCTGGCCAAATATGCTGAGTTTGCTCAGCTTCTTGTAGTTGACTGTGATCCGTGTGCCGCCAGATTTCTTGGGTATGACAGATACAAGGCTCCCCGGTGGCGACATGGAGTGCTGAATTAGACCTTACGAGATAAATTAATCCAGCACCTGGTCATATCGTCGCAGTTGAGGGATTGATGCGGTATGGTCGTGACGTAACCGGAGTGCTGTAAGGCAGAACGGAAATTTTGAAGGGGGGCAGGGAGCAAGAACTACAGTCGGTAGAGAGCTTTGACAACACGTCGGGGAATTCTGCCAGGACATCGCTCAAATGGGTTATGACGGACGGTGTCCAGCTAGGGCCATTCAAATCGAAGTCGATTTCTCGCACGTGAGTTGACAAGGGGTTCTAATTCTTCTGGGAAGCAGAGCGCTGGTCGGTGCTCAAGTGGTCGAGCAGGGCAGTGTTTGGTGCGCGGTCGTCAGGGGACAATGCGGCAGCCACGTCGCTGCGAGAAACGTCTCCGTCGTCTTGAAGGTGATGCATGAATAGGCGCAGACACAACAGTGGCGGCAGACGCTGCGACGTGACGTCTGGCGATGCGATGACCGGGCCTGGACGGTGGGTCTATCCCTTCTAGGATAACAGGGAAGTGGTGCAGGTACGTAAGTACCTGGCAGGGCTGCTTTACTCTATAGGCACACGGAGCAGTGGACCGAAATAAGTGCCGAGAAGCCTCCCCGGTTCAAGCTTCACGATGCCGGCTGGCAGGATGAACTGGCGACTGGTTTCAGCAAGGTGTGCCTCCGCCGAGTATCCCACGGTGGCATGTAACATGCCGACCAGGCAGCAGCGGATATGCTCAGAAGCCCCGCCGCGGCGAGCCAAAGAAACATCGATGAGTTGGTGGCCGGGCAAAAGCGAATTGCCGGTATTGCTTATGTAGAGGGGGTGGGAGCTTTCGACTGAGGCTGAAGTGTCGGTAGCAAAGGCCATGGCTTCACCGAGCCTCGAGTGAGAATGCGTGAGGTATCTTATGACACGAATATCAACCGAGCGAGGAGCAAGCATGCGGTAGGAGCGGCCGTTGAACCGCATCCAGCTGTCGCATCCGAGGGGTACAGCGTGGTACCTGGCCCAGTACAAGATCACATAGGCCCAGGCGGCGAGCGATGCTGTTGGCTGGTTGTCGTGAAAGAACTGCACGCTTAAGTAAACAACAGTATCTGCCTGCAGGGGTCGTGGTTTCCCGAAACCACCCCACGAACGCGAAGGGGTGCGATGGTCACAGACCACAGAGACCGCTCGTGTAGCTTTCACACTGTCCAGAGCGCGGCTGTCGATGAAGATCGGCGGTGCCCCCGTGTCCAAGAGGGCGACGCATCCGACCTGGATGGCTGCAGGGCCATTTTGGATGTTTACTTTGGTCGAAAAGGAAGCGTGGTCCGTCGTTTCTGTTCCGTCAACGAGACACGACCCTCACCCTGAGAGCATGGGCGGGTACCGGCCGGGGTGATGGGCGGTGGTCGCTGCAGCAACGAAACCGCGGTGGTCCTGTGGGGCATTTGTCAACACAACTCTGAGAAACCCGAGGCACTCCGTTTAGCGTCATGTCGGCGCGGCCGCTTTCGTACGGAAGGATGCACTTCGTATCGAGTTGGTGAATCATTGGCGCTGGGTGGCATCGAATCCGTTCCATACATCCCGAGGAAAATTCGCCTTGTACACCACGGGGGTGTCCGAGATTGAGTCTTCATCCGCTTCTGGGGTGGTACCCACCGCATCGGCGACGCCGATGTCCGCGCTCGCAAGATAGCGGTTCGCCTGTGTCGAGCGAAGTTATCCTCCGCGCCGGCAGTGCTAAGGTCCACACTTATTTACGGTGTTGAAATCGTGCACAGTTGGGGGGCTGGAACCCGTATCCACGTCGAGCTCCTCCTCCTCCTCCTCGAAGCCTAAATCGGAGTTTAGGCGGTGAGCCACTTTTTGGTGAACTACGTTCACAACATCCAGGGGTCGGCAAGGGCGAAGCCGGAGCTGAGTCGGTGTGTTCAGTGTGCGAAACGTACATTCTGGGCGTGTGCGGTGGACCGCGCAATGCTGTGAGGTAGCTGGGGTCGGGTACGGTGACTGTGTCTACCTTACTTTGAAAGGGCAGTAGTTTCCCGTGGTGTGTGATAACACTACGTACGGTTGATACACAGTATTTGGCAGGGGGGGCACGGACTTAATCATCCCACGCTCGCGGTGCAGCAGATTCTAGGAATTTTCCGACCTCCTAACATGAGTTGAGGTAGCCCATGACTTCAAAAGAGTTTCTTCGTTCGCGCAACACGACCAACATTTCCATGATGAGGCAGTGATGTCAATAATTGAACAAATGTACTCGTAACGTTATTGTGCTAACCGATACTTCCAAGCTCGACGAGCTCCTTCGGTCAAAAACGTTTGACACCAGAAGTACAGCCCATGAACCCACTCGAAAATGCCACGGTGGGGATGGATCCTGAGCATACCCCACTGCCACTAAGCAAGGCCAGGATTGGCTATAGTATTACCGCCTGCCAAGTAAAAGGAGATTATATCGCTGTAAATCGTAATGCCGCAACTGGGGCAGAGGGGATGCCATAAAAACACTGCTTGACACGCCTCAAAATAATTAAGAGTTAAGGTCGCAGGCATCCGCTTTACTCGAGCGTTTCGGCGTCGACCATTAGTATTGGGTTTCGCAAGCCTTGTACTAAAATTATTACACGCACCAGGCATGTCACACTCGTATGCAAACATAAAAGAAGGTCTGTCTGTGTACACCGACGGTGTTCCGCGCATTGAAGTCGTACTTCCAGTCCCCGTGCCAATGCCTCCCTCTATAGTGAGACGACCTCTGCGATCACAAACCACAACGAAGGTCAAGGCAGGGCTGTAGCCCCACAATTCACTGCCGGGTCTGAGGTATCATATCACACACCATATCATACTTTCGCGCGAGTGACTCTGTGTACCTCACGCCGACAAAAACACGTTAGGCGATTTTGTTTGCCGCAGCGTAGGCTACCGTATCTTTTCGTACTGTGTTATGGAGAATGTTAAACAGCATGGGTGGCGAAAGAAAGCCTCTAACCGCAAGGAACAGGGGGGTCACTCGCGCGAGTGACACCGAACCACTGAAAAACAAAAGTGGCCAAAAGGGGGTAATCCACCCCCCTACCGTAGCATTGGTCAAAACAGGTATGCACACTGCAAGTACGGGTGATTTGGCCTTGCAATGCCGAAGACAATGCAGGGGGGGGCGAGCGTACGCAAGCCAGCACACCCCACTGCGTACAAAAGGAAGACATACAGGAAAGAAGAAAACACCCAAACAAACAAGGGAAGAAAATTGGAATATTGCCAGAGAAACGGAAAATAAAAAAAGACAAAAAGGAGCCCGAGGGGAGAGGGGACAGAGTGTCCGGGAAGACCAAGCATCGCATGAAACAAGACGGAGAAGACTTGCAACAGCACAACCTAAGCAAAACAGAAACCATTGTCAGCAACAAAGCGGATATGGCACCGACACCCGACCAGCGTCGGGGGCAGCAACAATAGTAGAGTACTGGGTTCCGAGTGCACCTACTGCAGTAGCAGTAGGAGGAGCAGGAGCGTTGACGCAAATAATTCTTGTGTTTTTCTTCTTCATCCCCTTTATTATGGCTCGCACTATATAAATACTCTCGCACTCCCTCCCAGTAGCAACGTACATCCGGGGACACATAGCGGGCTCTTCTCCCCCATCACCACTACTATACGGGAACGTGCCTTTATTTTTATCGCGAGAAGAAATCAGCGGTTTCTATTCTCGTCGACTCGCGTCGAATTGCGCCTACCCGCGCTTGCTGGGCGCTCTCAGCAGTTAGTTGTTGACGGTCTATACCGGCCGAACATACTGTTTCTGATGACAGCAGCAGTAGTGAGTGATCTGATCTGAGATGTCTGAATTGCATTTTTTGGGGAACTGTTTACCGTGCAGCGTATGCATGTATCACAACACCGTCTGTTGTTGCTGCTGCTATCAATAGATGTGACCCACATCGTGCCCGCGAAGGGACTAGAAAATCTCCAATCTCCAGGTGATTCCCAAGATATTGTGATATATAGACTATGCTCCTTGGGCTGGATATGACAGCGATGACATCATCGGCAAGTTACTTGTACACATTAGTCTATAGTCTAGTGCTGTATGTACCGGGAATACTTGTTCGTGTGGTTGCAACACGCGGATCTCTAAAAAAAAGCCCGAACAATAAATTACCATGTGTGAAGGATGTAGCAAGCACTAACAAAGCTATGTAAATGGTGTGTGTTATATAACAGGATACACTTGATATAACTGATGCATTTCCTTCCACAGCCGTCAGATAGATGTTGTCCCCCTCAGAAACGGGTTTTATAGTTTCCGCGCACAGACTGACTAACATCACCCTGGTGACCCTGATAGCTGCACTGTAGTTTCAAGGGGAGTCGCCGACCTATATCCTTAATGAGGACACACGAACCGTAATACCCGCGATCGGACTATCACACACAGCTTGGACAAGATGAGTTTCGACAAAATTTTCGATCTCACAGCTGGAGTGTATTTTTATTTGTATAATATGATAGGATATGATACACAGAGAGCTTATTGCACACCGGATAATAGATGGCTCAGGTATCGTACATCGCAGAATATAACCCGCCGGTACGTAGTAGGTATGCAGGACAAAAAGGACCGCGCGAAAGAAAAATATGTGGAGGAAGGTATACTAAAACAACTGTTGTATGTGTAGAGTACACTGTACACACACGCTACACGCAGTTTGTGACCGCAGACCGAGGTTGTCTCGATAGCTAGGACAAGGGATCGGTACGGACACTGGTTGTGTGCTGGATGTAGATGCGTGGAAATACCTCAGGTAACGGGAGCATCTATCTGCAGTGTGAGCAATCCATGTACGAACAACACACAAATGCAGTGCCAACATACCTTGCGAGTTATATTGTATATTGTATGTGCAAGTCAGCATTGAACGAGTTCGTGGAAGCATCATGAAGTAGGATAAAAGCGTGTGAATGAATGACATGTATGTATAGTCTATATCTTATAATTTGCGACCTCAGAGAACCCACATCGGCACGGTAAAACCATGATTAACTGCATGGTTACACCTATCGATTGAAATGTTCTATGCTGCGATCGATGTACTGCAACACACCACGAAACTGTAACACATTGTATACCACACCTAAAAATGGTTTTGTATACTACCACACCTAACAAAAACTCTGCTCGAGTAATAAACAATACCAGGCAGGTGATATAAACCGATGCATTCCTCCTACAACCGTCAGATTTGTTCCCTTGTTGGAGGATTTATTGTTTCCGCGCCCATGCTAAGTTGTCTCACCCGTCTTCTCCCCTGATCCCTCTCGTTCAAACGCCCCACCTAAAGATCAAGGCTACGGTGGTGGGGTACCCCCGATTTTCAGTACCGGTTCAAAGCCAAAACAGGGTATACCTCTGATCAAGGCTACGGCAGGGGGTTGCCCCCAATTTTCATTACCAGGTCAAAGCCAAAAAAGGGTATACCTCTGATCAAAGATACGGCAGGGGGGTAACCCCAATTTTCACTACCGGGTCAAAGCTAAAAAAGGGTATACCTCTGATCAAGGCTACGGCAGGGGGTTGCCCCCGATTTTCACTACCGGGTCAAAGCCAAAAAAGGGTATACCTCTGATCAAGGCTACGACAGGGGGTTGTCCCCGATTTTCAATACCGGGTCAAAGCCAAAAAAGGGTATACCTCTGATCTCAAAGCTACGGAAGGGGGGGACCCCCAATTTTCACTACCGGGTCCTCACTATCACGTCATACTCGCGCGAGTGACCCTGCACCTCACTGGACAAAGGCACGTTCGGCGACTTTTTAGGTGCAGCGTAGCTGACCCTCCTTTTTCGTGTTAGTATCGAGAATTATCAAAGAGCACGAAAGCTTGAGACCGCAAGGAACAGGGGAATCACTCGCGCGAGTGACACTGAGCCACTGAAAAACAAATGCACAAAAGGGGGTAAAACAACGTAACCCCCCTACTGTTACTGTACCATCCGTCTAAAGTCAAACTCTGCCAGAGTAATGAACACTACTACCAGGCGGCTGATATCACCTCATTATCTTTCTAGCCATCCATGCCGTAGCTCCAATTCACCCCCCCCCCCCCCCCCTCTTTTCCCCCGCTCCCTCTTGTTCAAACGCCCTACCTAAAATCAACTCTGCCAGAGCAATAAACACTACCAGGCAGCTGATATCACCTCATCATCTTTGTAGCCATCCATGCCGTAGCTCCAATTCACCCCCCCCCAGGCCCCCCTCCTTCCCCACCACCCGAACCATCACCTATAGACCTAGCACCACACGCGTATAGCAAGCCCCTACATATATGCGACCTATAGCTGTTGGAAATCCCCTTCCTGCCCCAACCCCACCACCCCCCTTCGAACACTCCGCCCTCTCCTCACCGGCTGTACGACTCACAAGACATACATGGTCAACTGATGCATTCCTTCCACAACCGTCAGATTTGTCCCCTTCCTTCAAGGATTTATAGTTTATGCACAAAAATTGAGTTGTCCCGCCCCCCGCTCCCTCCTCTTCAAACCCCGGACCCTGCGGCCTTGAAACCTCCGCCCGCCCCTCACTGGTTATACGACCTACAGGATACGCTTGACAAACTGATGCATTTCCTTCTGTGCAGCTGTCAGGTTTTGTCCTCATCAACCACGGGTTTTATATTGTTTCCGCGCGCACACAAGATTAACATCACCCTGTTGGCCCTGGCACATGCTACACTACTGTAGTTCTAAGGGGAGCCGCCGACGTACATCCTTAATGAGGACAAACACCCAGTAATACTCGCGATCGGGGAGAATCGCACACAGCTTGCAAAGACGGGTTTCTTCGGCGAAATCTTCGATCGCACAGCTGCTGGTGGTGGAGTGTATTTTATCTTTATAATATTTAGTCTATAGACTATATGATACGTACGTGAAGATGTTTTCTTCGTAGCATCCGTCCTCATGTCGAGCTGCCATGATGAATGAAGCGTTTTCTCGTTAAAGAAAATATCTGCGTTTAAGCGGGGGGGGGGGGTATCGTAGAATCAGCTCTTCACGAGTCTCGAGGGTATGTACACACCCCATAACTCACAGGCGCGATCGAAGTATCACACACGCAGCTTGCAAAGCTGAGTTTTGACCAAAATCGTTTTTGGTCGATCTCACAGCTGAATGATAAAGTGTATTCTATCAAAAAAATATTTCAAGGATGTCAGCCGTGAGTTCGACGAATTTCAGGTCAAAAGATTACTCATCTATCTTTGCAAGCTGCACTTCTTTCTTCATTTTTTTAGCAAGATAATAGCGTTGTTGTAAGATATATCGAACGAAGGCATACATTACAATACAACAACAAACAGCTCTGGTATCGAGAGCTTCGCCGAAACTTACATATTTGCAAGTTGTGCGTGTCACCTTTTCTCTCATTGCGCGTGTCACGGGGTATGTATGTACATGTAGTCTACATGTATGTCTTGCTTTCCATTATCACGTGTTTTCCTTATTGTTGCAAATAATCTGGTGTTTGTTGCACTCTGGCTTGTGCATATTTTTGTTTTTGCCCGCGTGTACATTTGCGGGTCATAATAATACTTCGGTGCGAGTCGACCAGTGGGGAAAAAAGGACCATCTTGACATTATTTTCGCGCTGCGAATAAAGACGCGTGCCGTTGTAGTGGGGAAGGGGAGGGGGGGGGGGCAGAGCCCGCTTAACCCCTTAAGAACCCCAAAACCCCTCCCTATACTAGTTTCAAGTCAGTCTGTCCCCCAAAAAGGTTTCCAGTTGTAAAGGCGTTAATGACCCTGCTTCTGAGGGAGGGAGAAGGAGAAGAATGACAAATTAAAGGTGTGAACAACATAGATCACATAGATTGGATGGTCAAAACAAAAATTGCACGGCCAAAATCAACTCGATGATGTGTTCGCAATGTGATGTGTTCGCAATGAATGTGTGCACCCTCTTTCTCAAGGTTGTGTGGCCACAGATAGATACCGTGCGAGACGTCTCTCTCTCTCGATCTAGGGGGCATGGCATCGACACGGACACCGGTGGTTGTACGGGGTGTAGATGAGGTGGAAACATCGGTTTAACGTCAAGAACGCACACTTGATCTCACGAAGGATACACATGCAGGTCGGCCACTCCCGAGCCATCCCACGGTAGGTGGTCCCTGAGGTCCTCACACGAGGAACTCAAATATCTCACCCGATACTACATGACTTCGAAGGCATTCGTTCGCACAACCCGACCAAGCTTCTATGCCTCAGTGCTAAAACGGTACATACTCACTCGTGAAATTACTCGATTAAAGACTAACCGGTAGTTCCTCACTTACTCGCGGAGCTCAACTGGCCAGGGACGTTGTTTGGCGCAATCAAACAACTGCAACCCCTGCTTTGGAATAACTCTCCCCTTAGTACAAGCTAGAGCCAGGGTGACGGGAAGACGTTTGTAGTTTCAATGATTTATTCAAAAAGTGCACGGAGAAAGTGTAAAACCCTGTTTGTTTGAGGGGGACAAAAATCGGACGGCTGTGGGGCGCACCAGCTTATAAAATGCCAGGTATAGTACATAGTTTTGTTACCGATTAGACTAGGCGGTGTGGACAAGGGGCTAGCAACAATAGTATCAGATAGACCAGCATGTTGTTGTACTACAGTAATGTAAAGAAACGGCCGGCGAATTAATGTTGACAACACATTTATTATGTATACTATTATAAAAATTAAAATACACTCCAGCTGTGAGATCGAATATTTCGTACCGGTACCTAGTATGTATCGTACAATATTATATATAGTACGTACCTACGAACAGTACAAATGCTCGGTAGATATAGATTATGTGGAACGCACAGAAATCATCTTAATAGTATGCGGAATGTGCCGAGAGTCGTCGGGGAGGCAATAACACTCGGACCCGTTTCGGTGCGAGGAGCCTAAGGGCACAAACACTCGATTCCATATAATCCATCGTTTCCAGTTCAGCCGTTTTTCCGTTTTTCACATTTTTAATTATTTTACGGACATCCAGCCAGCGTTCAAGCCGCTCGGTACCACACCAAGAGCTGAATGGACCCCCCCCCCCCCCCCCCCCCCCTCCCACGCAGGCATGCCTTGGGTTTAAAACAGTAAACACGAATGGATGCACGGCGAGAAGCCAACGCCAATGGCAGCACAACAACACCAACACAACGCCATAGAAAAGAAGGAAACTGAACGAAAACAAACCGCTGCCGTTTCCAAAGCTTCGCTGACAAAAGAAAACCCCACGCAGCAACACGGCGACCACCGCAAAACGCGCCGAGAACACTTGCCACCCGACAATTAGCTCTTGTCTATACACCAGGTGTCTTGATGATGATGGCTTCAAAAATCGCGGACATCAAACGGCATTGTTGTGTACGACACCTGAGCACACCGCGGCCTAATACTCGTGCTCTTAGCCTTGCTACGTCGGCTACAAGAAACGTATATATAAGTACGGGTCATTTTGTACGCCAGGCACTGCCTCAAGCGTACCGGTATGCTCGGCAAAAAGAAACGCCACTCTTCTTCAACTCGAAACCCCCCCTCTCCAAACACATAAATAACATCCACTACGTCACAAGACCATGCCCTCCGTTTTTTACTGCCACCACCGCCACCAGCGTGACCAACGCCGTCCTGACTTGAGACCTATCAAGATCCTTCCTTCCAGCTACCATATGCCAGGAATACGGTGGAAACTATTTGGCAGGGGGGGCGGGGGGGGGGGGGCGTACTCATTTGATGGTTACCTTAATTTAAGCATTTGGCCACTGACCACGCACCCCTCTCGACACGGAGCCCATCGAAGCTTCCACGAAACCCCCTCGAAAGCGGGCGCGAGCAAGCAAGAGTAAATAAAATGCAGATGGTCAAAAAAGTAGAAGGTACTGAACTTCCCACTACTACTATTGGCAAGCACAACCCAAGGATACCAGCCCCCCCCCCCCCCCCCCCCCCCCCCCCCCCCCCCTGCCCCTAAGGTCAACCGTACCAATACCCCCCGCCCCCCGCCCCCCACCCCACCCTTCCCCCCGACAACGCGATTGATTGCGTAACGCAAGCTTATCGTTGTCGACTTGTTTTCGTGTTATTCAGATGGCACCTATTATTAATGGACGATACCTAAACGGTACCGATTACGAAAATAATATATATTAAAAGGAAAAACGAAAAGTAATAAGTTATTTCCGCCAGACAGCCACCCAAGGGTGTGGGTCAAGGGAAATACAATACATACGCTATAAATACGAGGTACAACAACACGGCACGAAAGGTTCCCCCCCCCCCCCCCCCGCCGCCCCCTCCCCTTCCCCCTGTTTTACGTTTGTTTCTCAATAGTTTACCGGTGGGTGCGTTCCATTCATTCACCATATAGGAAATGGGTACTCATCCACATCCACCCGTCTATACATGAGATGGATATTTGCACCCATCCCACATAAGAAACGTGTCCCGTATAGTAATGGATATACAGAAAGTCAACCAATAATCAACCAAGGCGGCAAGGGGGGAAGAACATCGACGACAGCATCCATCGTTCGCTGGCTAAAAAAACTTTTATGCCCACATGCGAAGCTGCTGTGCCTTCTGGTCTCTCCACCCTCACGAACGATACGTGCATACCAGTGCACACAATCTGCAAGCTGAAATCTACGATCTGATACGTACACGTATGCCAAATACGGAAGGTCAACGTCAACGATCTGCTCTGTGCTGCCTGCGGTCGCGGTTTTTCGATGTTCCCCTCCAACGCTCCATAGGGCAAACAACACAGAAAGCAGCAGCAGCAGCTGCAGCAGCAGTGAGTATTTTCGTTCAGCGACTGCAGGACACAGCGCACGGTCACGGCGAGGGAAAACCAATAGCCGTCCCAACAAAGAAGTTCCTTAGTACGCATGTCCCCAGCGGGCATATCCCACAGCTCGACAACTGGTCGCGGATAGGTCTAGGTACTGGACAGCGGGAAAACGGCGGCTTCGCGACCAAGGAGCACAGCCGATCGCAATTATTATTCTATCGCCACCACACAGCGGTTATTAGCAGGACTCGGGGGAAGTCAGCGCTACGTAGAGAGAGAGGCCCACGACGAGGGGGCTTCATTCATCAAAACGAAGACAGACATCAAACGGCCTGGCCGGCCACCCACCCTTGGTCTCTGCCAGGATCGCGTCGTCCGGCCTATTTCACACCAGAAGGCTGAACTGAACCAAGCTAGGATAGAAGCGCCACTACTCTGTTGATAGACTCGCGTCACACACACACACCCACCTGTCTTGCAAACTCGACGCTAAACACGGAGGAACAAAAAAAAAACTGTAATATCTCTCACGTATATCACTTTGTACGAAGTGTTAAAGACCGCTTGGTATATTCATATCAATACACCAACGGCACCTATATTTTCGCCGAAAATGATACATATCGTAAGAAAAAAAAAGCTTTTTGGAAGGCGTCCGGACGAGCGTAGGCAGCGTACACGTAGTGTAGGTAGTAGCGCGAATGCAACGAAATCGAGGGGGAGGGGGGGGTGGGGGGGGGGGGGGGGGGTAATTCTAAACCTCCTTTAAGCAAAAGCAAAACGAATACCCGCCCTCCCACTAGAGCTACCAACCTCTCTCTTCGCCCGGCCATATCTAGATTCTCCGCCAGTGGGGTATTGCTACTTTGGCGATCCCCACAGCGCTCTGCTACGCTCAACCACGACAACAAGAGGACATACATCACGCTACAAGGCAGACAGACAGAGGAGAGGCAGAATAGGAGCTCGGGAGGCAGGCAAACAAAAAAAGGTGAAAACAAAAAAGCAGGCAGCACTGAGCAGCAAGCGTTTTTTTATTCTTCTTTTTTTTAGCGTTATCCTGGCGAGATCCCAGGACTACAATTTTATTACGCGACTAGACCAGGAAACACCTTTCTTCACACGGAAACTCCACCCAAGCGCGCGGCCAGCATGACCAATCACCCCAAGAGGTGCTATTGTAGCGCCGCATATATATGTAGTGCCTGAGGTGCGCACCGGCAGCAAAGAAAGGGAAGGGACGCAAGGGATAAGAGGGAAGAGGAGGGAACCGGAAAGGGGCGAGGAGGGGACCATCAGTAAGTCTCGAAGAGCATAAAAAAAAGGGGGAAAAAAAACTTTTCGCAACGGAAGACGCGCCTTCTCATGTGCCATCTGGCCGATGATTCGCATGTTTTCCTTCCGCACGGCGGACCACCCACCACGTGAAAAGATGGGGAATGCTAGGAAAAGCGGGCAGTGTATATGTAAAATACCGCGAAAAAATTATGTACGACATATACCTGGTACAACATGATAGATAACTCATCCGCGCGAAGGAGGAACGAGCGGCTGGTGTATCACGCAGCTTGCAAATATGAGTATCGACCTTATATCGAACTCACAGCGGAAGTGTTTGGAAGTTTATAAAAATAATATGTACAGCAGGTGTATAGTCTAGTCTATACAAATAAATGTGGACGAAGAATACACCCATTCCGTATATACTACAGTTTAGTACGTGATATATAATATAGTCTAAATATATAATAAATATATAATAGTAGGGTTTTTAGTTCGATAAGTTTAGCAGTTGATAATTAAATTACGCTGCGTTCAAAAGTGTCCATGGTTGGTTACATTTTCACCTAACAGCAGTGTGGGGGCTCCCTCAATAGGGCAGCACTGCTGAGTGGTGTGCCAGAGCAACATGACCGCTTTTATGGGAGAAGACGCCTTGACTGAATCCGGGCGCAATGGGTGATATTCCCCTGCCGCGCGAAGCACCTAGCTAGACCGCCTTCTATCGGGATACCGCCTGGCTCAGACCGGATTCTATCGGGATACCGCCTTTCTCAGACCGCCTTATCGAGGGACTCCTGTTGTTGCTGTGTAAAGGGGGGGGGGTTATGTCCGGCGTCACCTTTCCTCTTCGTCAGCGTCACGATGGAACTTGACCCCTTCAAAATCCCGAAGCCCTCCGTGTACTAAATCCAACTGGTTTTCCCCCAAGGACGGGTTTTCGGTCGTCAAGGCGAGAAGAGTTGTTGTTGTTCTCACATCAACTCGCATAATCAAGTCCGTGGTCACAGGACAGGCTCCAGTCACTCAGGAGCTGAGGAATACCCCCAGAGAATAAGAACACAAACAACTACCTGGTAATACAAGAAAGTCTCCAACATGACCGAATCTATACTACGCAAGGAGCTCGGCAAGGCGGTCTTGCTGAGCTACCGGGAGTAGTTGCAGTGCAGTGCAGGCCCGACTGTACGTAGCTGCTACTCTCTCTCTGATGGCACCAGCTATAGACTACATCTCTGCTTCCATTCCGTGCACCGGGCACGAGGCTAATCAATCAACAAAAAAACGGTGCTCATTCAAGCAATAGACTAATAACCTCACGATGAGAGACCTGAGAAAACGAAACATGTTACAAGTATGTAGTATTTACTATACCAAGACCAAAATAATAGTTCCCTGGGGCCGGCAGGCTGCAGGGGGACGCACACACAAAGAATGACGTACACATGCTTGGCCACAAAACGGCAGACGACCAGACGCTCAAGACCTGAGCGCGCTCAGATCAATACCGCCTTTCGCAAGGCCCTCTCTTCCTCTGCCTCTTAGGCCCACAAACAACACCAACAACGAGAGCAGCACGGTATAGAGCGACTTAGTACTTGTGCTGCTGCTGTAGTTCCTCTCACCTTTTATCGTGCCGGCGTAGAATACTTTCTAGCTCTTTACTCTCATGCCATGGCCAAAGAAGCAGCACCAACCGCCGCCGCGATGACCGTACTAAAAATCCCGAAAGCAGCAGCAGCAGACCGGGACGATTTCCATGACGACTCCGCACCAGAGGTAACGGCCGGGGTGGCGAAGACCGTGGGGGCGGCCGAAGGGGCTGCCGTCGGAGCGGAGGTGGGCGCTACCGTCGTCAAGCCATCCTCCCCGTGCAATGCCCGAAAGTTGCTGTGCCCATCTTTGGCGAAGTCCACGAAGAAAGAGTCGACGATCGGGACCCCCATATCCATCGCGTAACCTGCGCCGGCGCTTTCTCTTCGAAGCTCGGTCGATGCGGCGTCCGTGGGCGTGGTGGGAGTCGCGCCGGCCATGCCCGAGCACAGCAGGACACAGAAGACCCCGAGGAGGGCGACTCGGAGCAGAGCCGCGGGGGAAGAGGAGGGGGAGGAGGAGGAGGAGGAGGAGGAGCGGGCGGCCATCATCTTGATTGTCGAAGCTATAATATCTCTGTAACGGTACTACGTGCCGAAAAGAGTCAACCGCAGATGGCTGCTTGGTTTGTCCAGGTGGTGGGTGTTTTTGCTTGTGTGGGGAATGGGGAAAGGAAGTATTGTTGTGAGGTATGTGGGGGGGGAAGGGTGGTGGTGGTGGTCTGCACTTCAGTTTGCATTATACAATAGTTTGTGATGACCCTGACCGAGGCAGTGTGAGAGAGGAGATTTTTATTTTTTGCGCCAAAAAACGTACGCACGTATGATTACGTATGTATGGAGAAAAAGCTTACCGGAAACGTAAAGTTCGCGCGCTTTTTCCTCCGGGATTCGCTCTTTCTCCTCTCTGTGATACTTGTACGCATTAAAAAAAGAAAAAAGTACACTTAACTCAGCTATACATATATATGTATAAGAGATCGACCAAAAACAAAGTTGTTTTTCTGAACTCAGCTATTATATTCTATCCAATATATTGTATTATAGGTCTAGCATTTTCACTTTGTAGTACCCTTACCCCCATCTCTCTGCATCCAGCACAACCAGTAGGGCCGGTGCGGATGTCTCATAAGGAGATGAGCTCCGTGGTTACCAACAACCCAAGAATAGTCTACACCTTACAAATATACAGCAAGCAAGGTGATTATGCCATACACATGCGATGTCAACCGCAATGAGCACGCTGACAAAAATACCAGTAAATAATATCCAAGCCAGCGCACCACCAGACAGACTACATGCAGTAAAAACGGCACAGCAGCACTGTACGTGGTAGAGTACGTATACAACAACAGCAGCAGCAGTTAGTATGTAGACTATGTATAGACTACACACTATATTTCAAATTGCATTTTTAACATATTTTGCCTACCCAGCGAGCGACTGTTTCGTTTGCCCTGTTTCACAATCTGTGACCACAGAATTTGTATCTCTCTGCTACGATGAACAATCAGCACGGACTCTGTCTGGGTGTACTGATGATGATGATGTCGTTGGGTTGAAAAGACTGTTTACTACTAGTGTGAACACGAAACACACACAAAATAAAGATAAAAAAGAAAAGAAAATGACTCAAAAATGAAGAAAGAAAAAAAAGGAAAGAACAAATATTTATTGGAGGAAGTAAAAAGGGAACAGGATGGCACGTGTTGTTGTTGTTGTTGTTGTTGTTGTTGTTGTTGTTGTTGTTGTTGTTGTTGTTGTTGTTGTTGTTGTTGTTGTTGTTGTTGTTGTTGTTGTTGTTGTTGTTGTTGTTGTTGTTGTTGTTGTTGTTGTTGTTGTTGTTGTTGTTGTTGTTGTTGTTGTTGTTGTTGTTGTTGTTGTTGTTGTTGTTGTTTTTGTTGTTGTTGTTGTTTTTGTTGTTTTTGTTGTTGTTGTTGTTGTTGTTGTTGTTGTTGTTGTTGTTGTTGTTGTTGTTGTTGTTGTTGTTGTTGTTTTTGTTGTTGTTTTTGTTGTTGTTGTTGTTGTTGTTGTTGTTGTTATTGTTGTTGTTGTTGTTTTTGTTGTTGTTGTTGTTGTTGTTTTTGTTGTTGCTGCTGTTGTCGCTGTTGTTCTCACATATTATTATTAGCTCGCATAATCCCTATACGAACATCTCTAGCGGATACGCCGACTATTTCGAATAATATTTCCGTTTGCCTTTTCTTCTGCTCATCCCTTTTATTTATTGCTTCGAAGTTCGTATATTTTGTCAACTTTTTTTCTTTCTCATTCATTCTCCTAGATAAACGTACAAAATCTCGGACCAAGGGTGACTCACAAAGCGGGATTTTCTCCCTCCTCACTAAATATATAGCTTTATTTATTTATTTTCTCACACTTCCACTTTCCAACTTCTGGACAAGCCGTGGTCACATGACATGTGTCGTCCCGTCTCCCCCCGGTTCTTGCCTTCAATTTTTATCGCGCATAGGGTTCAGTGATCCCGCTGCTCGTCGATTACTCATCGAGTGTTGGTAACTCACGCTCCCGCGCTTTCCGCAAGTCAATTTGTGCACAAGAAAAAGTCCCCTCGAATTTATACGAGTATGCACTCGGGGGGATTCGAACTCGTGAACCTGACCTATACCAGGCTCGAGGATAACCTGAAACGCCACCGGGGCGACCGGCTATTTGCATGCTGAGTTTGATAAAAAAAATCATTTTTGGTCGATCTCTCATCGCTGAAGTGTATTTTTCATTTGTTAAAAGAATGTTTTAATTTTTATAATATATACTGCCTGTATTATATACGTGCCTTCGTTTTTACTTTTTTTTTTTTTTTTTTTTTATCCTCCGGCGGATGGGGAAAAATAAAGCTTTTTACTGTTTATCGCGACTCATAGCTGAAGTAAGTGTATTTTTTCATTCGTTAAAAAAATGTTCTAACTTATATAGTATATACTGCTTGTAGACTATACACGTGCCTTCGTTTTTATTGTTTATCGCGAGAGAGGACTTATTCATCAGCCCGTTCTTTCCTCGCCGACTCCCACCGAATTGCCATGTATCTAAGAAATATCGGCATATATATGGGACATGTGATAACAATGATGACATGGTTGATATCGTATTGTTACGTACCTGGTATATTTTAAAATTTTTTAAGGACGTCAGCCGTGAGTTCGACGAATTTATTACGTATTTATCATACGTATATATGATACGTATACAATGTGATATAATACACAAAATGCGTCATATCTTACGTTTGTTTGTGTAAAATGTGTGCTGCTGTTATTGCCGGAGTTTTCAACGTATAATGGTCTGAAAGTTTCCCCTTAATACCACAAGTATTTCGTTTTTTTCCATGTTTTGTTATTGATAGCGTTTTAGAGCCGTCCATGCCGCTGCTGCAATTCCCACCCACCCCCGCCCTCAACGCCCCCTCCTTCCCCACCACCCGCACCATCGCCTAGACCTAGCACCCCGCGTATAGCAAACCCCCACATCTATGCGACCTAAAGCCCTCCCCCCCCGCCCCCCGCCCCCCCGCCACATTCCCCCCCCCTCCCCGACAAGAAATATTTATAGTTTCCATGCACAAATTGACCTGCCCCATCCGTCCCCTCCCCCCCCCCCCCCCCCTCCTGCCCCTCTTTTGATCAAAATCAACCCCCCACGCCCTTGAAAACTCCGCCCTCCCCTCACCGGTTATTCGACTTACAGGAATCACTTGATAAACGGATGCATTCCCTTCCACAGCTGTCAGATTTTGTCCCTCTCAGAAACGGGGTTTATAGTTTCCGCGCACAGACTGCCTAACATCACGCTGTTGACCCTGATAGCTACACTGTAGTTGCAAGGGGAGTCGCCGACCTATATTCTTAATGAGGACACACAAAGCGTAATACGCGCGATCGGAGTATCACACACAGCTTGCAAAGATGAGTTTCGACAAAATATTCGATCTCACAGCTGGAGTGTACGTATTAAATTTTTATAATACATTTGCGATATTTATTTATATGGTGAAAAAGGAATATACTCCGGAGTATATATATATGTATACTTATACCATATTATATTAATTACGAGTACCGTAAAGAAGAGTGGCAACTGGTACCGAAGGATCGTTGACGCGGCGGACCGCTTCATGACGAGATGGCACACGGGCGAGGCGGAGAAAAGCTGGCAACGCCTCACAGCAGCAGAAGACGCCAAGAGCATCAACCAAGGGAAAAACCGGAGGGGCGGGGGGGAGAGGGGCAGACGTACTGATGCAGCTGTTGTTGTAGTAGATGAATGAACGCAGAAACGAAATGGCAGATCGTGTTGCACCAGTGCGACTAATCAAAAAGTGGAGCGTGTGCTGCTACTATTGTAGTCTACAGCGAGCGGTAGTTTCTGCTTTGCTTGCTTGTTTTCGTCGATTTCTTGGGGGGAGCGCGGAAGCGACAGTAGTAATGACTATTACTAGCTGTGGTCCTTTCATTTTTCCTTTTTTTCTACCTGGTATTCTTTTTTGTTCGCTCCCTCGTTTTCCTCCTCATCGGCCTTATGCAGGTATCTTCTTCCTCTTCTTCGTGTTGTTTTTGTCCGTGAAACACCTGTTTGTCACCTTCTCCGTGTAGGTTTGTCCGTGCAACACCAGGTAGTTATCTTCGTGTTGTTTTCGCCCGTGCAACAGGTATCTGTCCCTCTTCAGCACGCATGGTGTTCCTCTGGCAATTGCAACCTTTCATTTCCATTCCGATCTTGTTGCATCACATTCTTCAGAATACCTGTCCCTTGTTTTGCTTAGTTGCTTTTTCTTCTTTTTTTTTCTGTTGGTTTTGTTTCTCTTCCTTTTCAGGGTCTGGCTTGTTTTGTTGTTTGTACCCGGTACGCTAGTATTTCATTTTTGCTCTAGCTTGATGAATTGCGACTGTTTTATTTACTCAAATTGCCAGGCCAGTCGCCGAGCTAACGGAATTGTTGTAAGCGAATTCGACGTGAGGAAGATGCAAGTCGCAGTCGTCTTGTCGCTCGTTGACGACGATAGCCAGCATTTGGGCCATAGTGTTGTTCACCCGCTCAACGCCCCCGGTACAGTTGGGATGATAGAAGCTTGTAGCAAGCTTCCGCTCGCCCAACAGCTGATACACAGGTTGTGAAAGCTTGGAGCAGAACTGCAGGCCGTTGTCCGAGAGTATGGTGCGCGGGCACCCCCACAAGTGAATGTATTGGTTCACCAGGATATTGGTTGTACCCTCCACGGTGAGCTCATCGGCAGCGACGGGGAACATGTCGGCCCGGCGACTAAAGCGATCGGTGAACAGCAAGATGTAGGTGTTGCCTCGTGGTGTGACCGGAAGGCGGCTGAAGCAGTCAACACTGTCGGCGACACCTGGACCTTCCGGTAGAGGCATTGAGATGATTGGCCAGCGGACAGTCAGCCGTGGGGTTCCGCGCTTGTCACTTCAAGCAGTGGCGAAGCTACCACTGGGTGCACACATTCATCATGCCAATCCACCAATAAAACCGCTCCAGCATGCGCAACGTGCGCATGGTGCCAAAGCGGCAAGAGGCCGTCGAATGACCATCTTGCATTATCCAAGGGCGCATGAACAGGGGGACGTAGATTCTAGCCGGCTCGTCGTTTAGCAAGCAAGCAGCTCGCCCCACAGAATTAGGTTCCTCATACCTTGACGGCGGCAGTGTCGGGTTATGGACGAGTAGGACGATGTCATCATCGGTTGTATGTAGTTGACCATTACCTGCCAGCTCCTGGATATCTGAGAGAGGGGGATGCTTGTGCGAGTGGTAGCACGCCAAAACGTCGGGCGGCAGGGTCGACGGCCGGCCGATAGAGATGTATCGCATCGTGGTGTGGCACGTCGGCTCAGCGTGCTGCTCTCGCTTCCAATCGGCATGCGAATAACGTGCGACGGAATCAGCGAACCGCAATTCAGCAGCGTCGCTGAGGCCCCCCGCCTGGCCCGAAGCCATAGTCGACAGCGGGAGGTGCCTTACCAGCCGCTGTTGCTGAACGCCGGCGCGTTCTAGTGGAGATGCGGTCTGAAGACTGCGTCATGGTCTGGGGCGCCGGAGAGCCAGGCGAGGTAGAGGGGGACGCGGTCGGGCCCGTGGGCTCGACCGAGTAAGTCCCTTGTACCGAGCTCCGGGAAGGAGTCGGTTGGGCGACCGACTTCGTGGTAGCCGAGGCTTCTGTGGAGCCCTATCTGACCACGGTAAGTATAGCAAAAACCGAATCGAAATTGTTTTCGGCTGCACGCGAGACCCACCGGCGGCCGGGAGAGCTACCGGCGGTGGCGACGGATGGTGAAACACGAGAGACTAACCTTCTGGAAGGAGTAGGAATGTCGCCAAGCCTCATACGTTGCCCGTGTGCGCGAAAATCACAAAAGTCGGCAGGATTGAAAGGGAGCCCGCCCAAGGCGTTACTTTCATTGTGGGACGTTAGCCCACACAAGCCGACACCCGGACTCGGAGAGGAAGGAGAGTGCAGCTCGCAAGTCCTTATGAGGTGTATGCCGCTATCCTCAACAGAAGTGAGACTTGTCGAACCATTGCGGTCGTGTTCCGTGGCAGGCTCCTGCAAGCGAGACGGAAGTCGGCGTTGCCGTTTGCGGTTCCTTTGCGGTACTCGAGTGTGTAGTCAGACGCGGTGTGGAACTCGAGTTATCTCTGGACTCGGGCGCTGTGATCCCCCACTATGCTTTCCAGTGCCTTGTGGTGAGAGAATAACACGGAACTTGGTGCCCCGAAGGTAGCCGCGGAGGCGTTTGAGGGCCCAGACGATGCTGCCAGCCTCCAAATCAATAGGATTCCATTGCCTTTCCGAATCGAGCGTAGCTCGGCTGATGTACTATATGGGTTTTATGGCGCCGTCCGTCTGCTCCTACTCGAGAACGACGCCGATCCCGTCGATGCAGGTGTCACAATACACGTGAAACGGGCGTGAGCCGTCGGCGACGACGTCCCAATCGGGGAAAACGATAACCGGCGGGGTCGTGAGCCTCGCCAAGGTTTCTCGCACCAACTTTCCATAAGAGGCGTGAATGCAAACCTAACCCCCTTCCGAAGGAGCGCGTTAATCGGACGAACCCTCTTCGATAAATCGGGCAAACATTTTCGTTAATAGTTGACACCGCCCATAAGTACGCGCGCCTGCTTGACGTCTGTGGGCATCGGCATATTGGTCAACGCCGACACATTTTCTGCGTTTGGGCATAGGCCTGCTGGGGAAGGGGAGTGGCCCAGAAAGTTCACATTGGTGGCACCCAATCGCGTCTTCGAGGGGGTAGGCTTTAGGTTATGCTTTCGAAGGCGCTCGAAGATGGAGCGCATCCTCCGAACATGCGGTACCGGGTCGGAATCGAACACGATGACATCGTCGAGGTATGCTGCCACCTGTTTCAAGTCCTTGGTCACCTCATTGGTGACCTTGACGAACCACCCAGGCGAGGCGTTGCTGCCCTGAGGCGTAACGAGCCACTCGTGGAGGCCTGTGTGGTGTGCAGAACGCTGTAAGGGGAACTGTGTCCTTGTGTGCCATTATCTGGCGGAACGACGAAACCAAGTCGAACAAGGAAAACACCCGACCTGAGCCTAAGGAGTCCAGAGCCTGGTCCACACGGAGAATCGGCAGTTGGCCGAGCTTGTTAATTTGGTTGAGCTTCTTGTAGTTCACCGTGATCCTCACACCGCCAGACTTCTTCGAGATGACCACCGGCGGGCTCGAATACGGTGAAGTCGAGTGCTGGATCAGCCCAGCCGCGAGGTACTGGTTTAGGGTCGCGTCCACTTCTTTTGGCCAGTATAGGGTTTATGCGACGTGGCCGTGAAGTGACCGGAGCGCTGCCCTCCGGAACCGAGATTGCGAAGTGCATCAAGGACAAGACCCAAAATCTGTCTTCGAGGTGGAGAACACGTCAGGAACGTCGCAGACCACATCACCCAGTTGGGCGATGGCCGGAAGGTCCCAGCCAGGGTCGTGTAAGTCGAACACGATCTCCCGCGGGTGCGGCGGGAGTCGGGCCCAGACGCGTAGGAACGCAGAACGCTGGACCGGATTCAATCGGTCCATCAGCGTCGGCGAGGGCGACGGCACGGTGGGAGCTGCCACCTCCGTGTCAGGCAAGCGCGCGATAGCAGAGACCTGACTGTCCGACGTCTGGCCAAGATGGGGCCCCGCAGCGTGCGTGGTGTGTTGCAAGGCACCCAGTGGGACGCGCAAAACTGGGGCGTCGGCGAACCCGACGAAGCACGAGGCTCGAGGTCTGCGACATCTGTTAAGGGAAGCACCTTTCGCCCTGAAGCAACGAAGTGCTTCTGCCCCGAACGAATGTCCGGCTGCAGCAGGATGTCGACAAAATAGTGTCCTGTGAGGGCAGGGGAGCCGTTCCTGCGCACCAAGTTGACCGCGAGCAGCTGGGGCTCAGCCGACAAGGCGACACCTGTAGTTCCATCATAGAGGAGGTGGAAAGCTCCATTCGTATCAGCGGGGTCGACGGCATAAGCCGCTACACGTGTTGTGGCGTGATGGGAAAACGCCAGCTCACCCAAAATCCGATATCGAGGGGACGAGGGGACAAGATTCGGTACGAACGGGTATTGAAGCGCGTCCAGCTGTCGCGGTCCAGCAAGACAGCGTGCTGCATGACCGGTGGAGGGACCACGCATGCCCACACCGCGAGAGAGCACGTCGATTCTTTTTCGACGCTTAGTCGGATGCGGGTCGTTGTCCGTAAACGGGCGGATTTGCTAAAACCACCCCAGGAGCGAGGGCTGCTGGGCCTCTCGCACGCCGACGAAGCGGCGCCTACCAGTAGCATACGGTCCAACACGTCACGTCGGATGAAGGGAGCCAGTACCGAGGAGCGCCACACATCTGTAAGGCGCAATGGCGTCCCCTCCGCTACGATTCACATTCTCGGTAGTGAAAGAAACGTCTTCCAGGGACACGGTACCCCCGACGAGGCAGGGGCCGTGTTCTGGCAGCGTACGCGCCGTCAGAAGCTATCGCCACAACCTCCGGACTTTGGTCGGCGGGTGTGCCCGAACATAGGCCGAAATCCCCGAAAAAGGGCCTCGGCGAGCGCCGACCGCGGTTCCCGAGCGCGACGGCAGAGCGGACGAGAATCGTGGATTTCGGTATTCCCGGTGGAGCTGCGTAACCGACGAGGTGAGGCCGGGTGTGGTGACCCGGCCTCGCTGTCGCGAAATGCTTCGCGAACCGCGGAAAGTTCCTCACCAAGCAAATTTTTCCTTCTCCACTCGTGCGGGTCCTTGGCTCGGTGGTTGTCCGCCCGGAGACCAACACCCCACGCTGGGTCCAGGGGGCTGGCCTCGTCCAAGCGTTTGTTGCCATTGCTATAAAGTTACAGTTTCATGGCTGGATTCCGCGTAAGTTTGGGGCAGATGCCAGATAACACTGCACTTTGCTTCTCCCTGTCCCAAACAGCGAAGTCAATGTTGCGCACGCCTCGACCGACGCGTTTGTGTGTGCTTGGCTCAGGCGATGACATGATGGGCTCCACTGCGCGATGGTCTCTAAAAAGCCTGGCCTTTTCGGTCATCATATACTGCTCCGCGCAAGAATATGATAACGTCGTCCACGATAAACGACGAAGGAGACCGCTGCGAAAAGTAAGACGGCGGTTGCCAAAACAACACCACTTTGTCTGTGGAGTATTCGAGAGAAAGGTCAAAAGTCGACGGTGCCAACCCGTCGGAGGCCGTGTTACGAATATGAGTCTGCACTGTCCCCATCTGGGAACACCAGCCCTCGGCATTGTGGGCCCGTAGCGTCCCGCTCTGGGAACGCCCGGCCTCAGGAGCACGACGCGAGTCAGAACCCACAGGTGCTCGCGTCGTGACCTTGTCGCTCTTTGGCGTAAAATCGCAGGAAACAGCTCTCGCTGCGTCCGAAGGGGCAGGGGGCTCGGAGCCGTTTCTGCTAACGAAAGGCCCGATTTTTCCGTACTTTCGCGGGAATAACGTTCAGCTGATCGGGCAGGAGACCATGGCATTATCACTGGCCCGTTAAGCAGTGTCGGATCTCTTTCCTGTACCACTGGGGCAGATGTAGCCTGATGCACGTGAGTTAGCGTGCCTAAAGACGAAGCAGGTCCCGTAGACCCTGTGGGCGTCTTCTAGAGCCGGGTTCGGGCAGATGGTAATATTTTTCTTGCCCGAGGAGGCTCGTTTCCGTTAGCCCTCTTGAAAGAGGGAGACGGGGTAGGTAAGCTTTTCGACTCCTCCTTGATGGGAAAAAGGATAGAGCGCCCGCTGTTATCGCGAGGAAACACCGGATCGAGCCTAGCAAAAAAACGCGGTGTATTAGAGTTGGCTTTCCCGCACCTCAAACCAACCTCCTGTTCGCGATGGGCAAGAAGTGGGGATGAACCGAACCCGCTCGCATATGAGGGCGACGCGTCGTCACCGCTGCCTGTTTGCAGCGCGACGCGTGCCTGAGGAGAGCGTGCGAGTCGCAGGCTCCTGTGCCATGGTTGAAGCGGGCAGCGTTAGGGGCGCGTGCCCCAATTGCCGAGTGTGAACCGTGGCAGCGGGGAACGGCGCTTGAAGCGCGGATTCTCGTCGCCGAAGTCGGACCATGGCCGAGGGGAGCGACGCTGTGAGCGCGCACTCCCTTCGTTGAAAACCTAACCCAGCTGGGGGGGGGACACGCTCGAAGCGCTGGTCCCCACCGCCGGTACTACGCCGTAAAGAACGTTAGCAGACGGCGTAGGAGTCCGAGGTCTCTCAACAGGAAGAATATGTGCCGCGATATTTGACAGGCGAGCAAAAGGTACTCGAGCATCCTGTGAAACCAAGGAGGTGTCCCCGACAGTGCCGTCGGCGGACGGGCCGGGTGTGCCGTTCCGCCGTCGCGCTGTCAGTTGCCCGTGCGAGAGGTACCCGGTTGGCGCGCGTTAGGGTTCTCGCTCGGATTGTGTGTTGCCCTGAAGCGCTTCTCTGGGATAGTCGCGGGACCCGAAGAGGCGGGCGAGGGTGGGACATGTTGGTGGGGCATGTTTCCCAGGCGTGTATGGTCTGTTGTGGTCAACACCCTGACTGTGGTTACCACTGAGACTGTTTGCCTGACCCCGGTCTTGGTGATACCCTCGCGATTGGCTTTCACGATTTCGGTGATTTTTTGTTGTGGGTATGCGAACGAGAAGACGTTCCGTCGCGTCGGTGGCTAGTCATACGTGCTTGCCACCGTCTGTAAGCGTCGTCGTCGCCGAGTTATCCTAGTTCAGAGTTAAAAAAGATGATCGCGTTAATAAACGGGTGCGTATTGCTGCGAAAGGAGTGTGTGTCTTCGTGGCAGTTTAGGCAGTGTCCCTGGTTTTCTCGGAGGGCAGCCGCGCGGGCGGAGGGAGAGAGGGGGCCGCTCTAGAGGGGGGGATCGTAAGTCTTAAACGAGGCGCTAACAGCGACAACTTATGCATCATGATGTTCCTCTAGGGGCCAGCAGTTGGAAATTTTGTCAAGCCAGTGGTCGGTGTAATCAGTAACTGATATAACAATCGGATGATGGCTCGATCCCGTCTGCCAAGAAGGCGACTGGGACGCCACTCGGCCCTGGCCACGCCCATGACCGGCGGGCCGGGGCCCCGACCGGGCGAACAACCGCGCGCCCGTCCAACAAACAGGCAGAGAAAAATGTTTTTCGCCGTTGACGGCAGGTGTCTGATTGTGCGCCAAGTCACTAGAAGCTCTTCACATAGCATCTAACAAGGCGAATGGCCGCGGGTCCGTTGCCTTCGAACCAGGGTACAACGTAGGCATGAGTGTCGGAAACTGCCCATTTACCGCCACTACCTCTAACACCACATCCGTCCCCGGAGATAAAACTCGCTCACTCCCCGTGACTGCCGATATCAACACGCGGAACTCCCGACTAAAATCAGAAAAAGGCATGCTGTTCCACACTCCAAAAGTATGCAACCTAGTGTAGCCCTCCCTCCTGTCGACCCGTCGAAGTGCGTCACGAGCAGGCGTAGTAGGAGAGTGAAAGCCTCAGACCCCGATGCGCCGTCATCCATTGCTCTCGACACCAGTCCGAAACCTTCGTCGATGAGGGTGGTCATGAAGGTGGTCGTGGGCTTGTCAAGCGTTACGGCGCGGTTAAATGCCAGTTTGAGCGGGTGGGTCCAACCGGTTACCCACGCGGGCGCTCGTTCACCCTCCGTGCAACGGTCGTCGCAGCGCATGAGTATGGCAGACAATGCAGACCGAACTGAACGTGTAAGTTGCTGCGTGCCGTCAGACTTGTTCATAGAGGCGGCGAACGGCAGCACAGAGATGCTGGATACGTCTTTGTAGGAGAGCTCAACGTGAGCACGCCGGACCGAGTCATCAAGCGTAGCTTTGGCTGTAGCCGCGGCAGTGGCAATCTCGGCGGTACGCGCGCGGGCCAAATCCGAATAAATAGGCTTGGTGTGGTCACCAGACACAGTCAGGTTGCTCAGCCGTTCAGCGGAGGAAGCAATATCCACCAGGGAAGGAGTTACTTGCCTCTTGCCTGCTACCACGGTCACCTCGCCGTGGTCCGTGCTCGAGCCCGAAGACGAGCGGGAGGAGGTAGACGAGCCGTCCCACGCTGAACGACTTCGTGCGCTGTTCCTCCGCCCTCCGGTGCCTCCCCCAGAGCTTCGGCCACCACCTCGGTTGTTTCGGCTCTGGTTGCTCCCTTGGCTGCGTCCTGAGCCACCACCAGTACCCGTCGCGCCTCCTCCGCCTCCACCACCGCTGCCGCCACCACGGCGGTGGTGGTGGTCGCAACCCCCACCATTATCGCGTCTCCCCCAGCTTGGCTGCCGCCACCCCCGGAGCCACCACCTCCATGCTTGCGGTCCCGCGGTCGCAACTGTCGCCGCGCCGCTTTTTTTTTTGTTTCCGCTCCTTCAACGCTTCCTCCGGGGTCGGCCAGATTTCGGGGTCGGAGGCCTCATCGTGGGTCATTCTTTGGCCTTTCACCGATGCAAGGGTCGGAGCGAGCCGCATCTGTCCGAAAAAGGAGCCGTTTTCCCGGCGGTGCCAGGCCGCTCCCATCGAAAGTTGTTCCGGGTGCAGTGACACCTTCATTTGAGAATGGAGAAGGACGCAGGCCGCTTCTGCCACCGTTTTCGCTAATCCAGCGGAGAACTCCACTTGCGACGTAGACGCCATTGCGCGCGACGCTGCCCTTCATAAAGGCGTAGTCCACGGGACATGAACCCTGGGAAGCGACACCCAGCGGGAGCGCCGGAGGTGAGGGGAGCGCGATAGCTCCCGCCGCAGTCGACACAGCTGAGAGGGCGAGGGCTCGACGCGCAGCGCCAGAGACGCCTCTCGCGCAGCGGCCTCCGCCTGCTCTATGTCCTCATTGTGGTGACGTCGGCGTGCCTCACGCCGGAGTACAGTAGATTCTGATCGTTGAGTGCTCGCTCGGCTCGCGCCACCTCGGAAGCCAAGGCCGAGTGGGTGTCGGCAGGGTGCTCTGGTCCCGGGAGCTCTGGGGGTGGTGCTCTGTCGAGCGCGGAGAGTCCAGGTGGCCGCGGTTGTGCTCTATCGAGCGCGAGGAGGCCAGCTGGAGACGCTCCCCCGGGGCTGGCGAGAGCTGGTGCCGAGATGCTCCCTAGCCTGGGGGAGGTTGTTCCGCTTCCTCCTTGCGAGCCGGCGAGTCGACCCGGTCGGTTGGGGTGCCCTGGTGGTGCCATATCGTGTTGTTCTTGTTATCATATCCGGAGCCTTCGTCTGGAGGTCCTCCCCGTCTCGAGTCGCGGGATCCCAAGCGTGAGTCCGGGCGTGATCTCAAGCGCTCCCCTCCTGCTTTTTGGGCCTCCTGGTTGGGGCGTGTGGAGGACCGCAACCTGCCCGAGTAACCTGCATCGTCGCTGGTAGACATGTTGTTGTCTGCAGGGAGGGCGGTGGGAGGAAGGGAGGTGTGGGGGGAACGAGAGAGACGCGTAAAGGAGCGCTGAAGGTTGGTATGTTGTCGCGGTCTCCTCACTGCAAGTGATGTCGAAATCTGAAAGCCAGAAACGAGCAAGCGGTGAGCCTCGGCACCGTTCAGCATCAGGGGGCGATGGCAGTATCAACGCCAACAAGCAGCATAAACGGAGGGTAGTGTCAGCGCCCACGGCATGAAGAGGAGTGGCGCCACATGCTCTTTGTCATGGAATTAGTGGGGTATTACTCTGTTTGACCACTTGCACAAGGTTAACCAATGGCTTACTCAAGTTGAGCCTTATAACACTCTCCCCCCCTGAAACGGCGGGATAACAAGTCGGCCGGATATACGGGCGGACGTGTCAATTTCCAAGCGGTTTCATTTCGTGGGGGTACCGGGGAGAGCATTTTCAAGTTCGACACGGGGAAAGTCTGAAAAAAGTTTATTAACGTGGATGGTGAGATTTGAACCCACGACCCAAAACCTACGGTCTGTTGACGACGCCATTTCTTAAATTATTGGGTGGGGACACAGAGTGTTCCTTGCAGGCCTGCCTATTGAGCAGGTCCTCGGTGAGTACTCACTTTCTTAGCCGTAGTCGAGGAGCACCTGTATTATTTCCACAGAGCCCCGGATAGCAACTGAGAGCCGGGGCGCATGCCTCGGTTTCATTTCCTGACTACCCCTAATATACAACGCCAACATCTCATAGGAAACGGCCAATTTCCTATCAAATCAGATAATTGCAGGCTTTTCAAGGCCGTACCTTAACACCTACCGGGTAGCAGGCTCTCAGAGTGAAAAAAAACACAGAAAAGTACAGACCAACAAAACACAAAAAAAAGCACAAAACGAAACAAAACAACGAAGGAACGCTACTCGCACATGTAACCGGTATCAGGTATCAGGTACTCAACGCTGAGAAAGATCCAAACAAGAAAACAGTGGAAGGAAGGAACGCGTGAAAATTCCCAAAAGCCCGAGGCCGGCGGAGATCTTTAACGTACAAACAGGAAACAGGCGAAAGGAAGGAACGCGTGAAAAGAAGAAGCAGCCGGGGGGGGTGGCGGAGATGTTTCCACGAACACAAAAAACTAAAACTCCCCCGAAAAGTTACGAGTGGACAACAAAGAAATAACAAAAGTGAACCGACAAAAAGACAACATAGCAACAATAAACACGAGCAGCTAAAGGATACATCACGATTCCGTATCATATACGAGATATCTGCAACAACAACAAAAACACACGAAAGTCTATACAAAAAGGGAGAACAACAGAGGGAGAGGGGGGAGTAAGGGTTCGGAACGTACTTCAAGAAACTCATTCGCCAGCACTGGGTGGGTTTCCATACAATAACATGGCGTGTTTATTGGACATACGTCAAATATAAAGTACTAGTGAATATACTGACCGGGTCAATCAGTGGATTAATACTGCCAGTAGATTACTACTGCCAGTATATACTGAGCCAGTTTCCAGCCCTAATGACAACGGTATGTATGTGTTCTTCACATTTTAAACCGATGTAATAGAGTGTCAGTACAGACAGCTGGAAATAGATTCGGTAAGAGAGCCTGCAGAGTTTTGGCAGAGTTTTGGTCTATCGGTCACAACATTATTCTCTTACAGGGAACATTCTGAGTGGAGAAGACAACCCGTAGAATCTAGCTAGCTCATATCACAAGAGTGCTCTCGGTGATGGAACGGTCTTCCTCTGGACAAGATAGATAACTGTAAGTGCCTTAACCGCCAATAGGAATGTAGAACATCTAGGAGAACGTTCTTTGCACGTTCCATAGAAAAATGTCCAGAAGAGAGCGCAGCAGCAGTGCTGGGGGGAAGCACACTCTGTGTGAGCCTCTCCCCCCGGCTCTTATTCCTTTCCTGTCTCCGCGAGCTTCTCATGGCTCTACGCTAACAATAGGGAATCTACCAGAAGAGATCGGTGCTGTCTCCAAACGAAGTTGATGCCCCTGCGTCCTTTCCCTCACACCTCACGGTACCTCGATATGTTACACGGATGTTTCCCTCCGTCTACACTCTAGGATGAAGAATCCGCACAAACACTGGGTGCACTGATGATCCCGTCCGGTAGAAAGAACGGTTTTATGTCAGCACAGCACACACGGCACAACCAGTGTCGGTGGCCACGCCTCCTATAGGGAGACGAGCTCTGTGGTCGCAAACCGCCAGAGACAGAACATTGCCAATATGGTGGTTTGGTCATCATGCAACGAACCGCAACATACAACGTATAAAGGGGTAAAAAACAAAGATGAAACTCAGCATAATACCAGATAGACCCGTACTCAGGCAATGAAAAGGGAAAAAGGGGGGGAAAGAAAAAGAGACCAAGATAGAAGAAAAAACAGTAGGAAAAACAATTGGAAACAATGACAGAGGGATACAGGACGGCACTCGTGCCGTTTTTTCTCCCTTTGACTTCCAAATAGTTCTAGTGCCGTCCTGTTTCCATCTTTGTTTCGAATTGTTTTCCTCTAGTTTTTCTTCTCTCTTCCTTAAGCATCGACTTTTTTTTGTTTTTTGTTTTTGCAAATATTCTGGTGTGTGTGCTCGCTTGCATCTTTTGTTTTACCCGCGTGTTCATTGTGTTATGGTATTGCCCTGGAAGCCCAACAATGTGTAAGATCTGGGATACGGCTGGATATAAGGGTTTCACATGCTTTCGGAGGCAAGTGCGTATAGGAAACAGGGGTTGATACATTTTCTTCGCGTATTTGCACGAGGTCAGTTCATCGGTGGCCTTTGTGAGACTGATACAAGAGCTCATCTGCTGCACGAGTAGTAAAAGTGAGTGACCAACGTGGAACCTGCATAGTAGAGAGACCTGCAAAGGGTGGCCTGTGTCTGTAACAGCCTCTAGGCTTATAATACATGGCGTCGTCGACATAAATCAGAAATACATTGGACGCCGCTCGATTTGGAAACAGGCAGCATCGTATGGGCGATGAAGCACCTTCGAGGCTACCTTTGGGGTACGAAGTTTTGCATTTTCTCGGATCACAAGGCTCTGGAAAAAATCGGAAAAGTTGGGGACCACAACGCGCGAGGCCAGAGGTGGCTCGAGTACCTCACAGCGTTCGGCTATACACTTGAGTACCGAAAGGGAAGTGCAAATGGTAATGCTGACTTCCTCTTGCGGTTGACACAGCCGGCGAGTGGGCACGACCGTAGCGGTTCTAGCCGCCTCACCCGGGGCCTGCTCACCCCTCCACGTCGGTCCTCGGTGTTGACTTGGGTGGGCTTGTGCCGCAACCCGATAGCGCCGTCTCGGGTGGGCTTCTCCTTACCTCCACTGATTTTCGCGATTTTCGCCCACACAGGCCACGCATGAGGATTGACGACCTTTCTGCTCCCACCGGGAGATTCGTCGCTTGTGTTTCTGCTTTCGTCGGCACCGGTGATGATCGCCTCAGCTGCGCGCCTTTCTGGCCTGCCGCCGACGCCGCTTTCACTCCAGTTTTCGCGGTGCCCTTCCGGGCTACCACGCCAGAATCACCCCCGCGGGCCCCTACGTCCCCATCGGAGGGTTTGGTGGCCCTGCCGCCTACAGGTTGCATCTCCACTCAGACGCGCCAAATAACAGTCGTTGCTGCCGGTGGCGCGCAGCCTGCCGTTGATTATGGTTTAGAACCTGGCAGGTGTCCCTGGGCGTCTTTTCGGGTCGACCCTCCCCCGCGCGTTTCGCGCCCTCGGCTGCCTTCGGCTGCCGCCCCGAGCGTATCTTGGGCCCCAACGCCTGTTTGGACGGTTTCCATCCCGTCTGACCGCGACCAAGCGGAAACTTTGGGTGCCCCGCTTTTAGGCCCCTTCGGAGCTTTCTCCCGCCCCTACGGCTGATTTGGACGCCCTCGGCGCTGCTGCCAAATAGCTCTTTGGTGATCCCGCAGCGCGGTTTTCGCACGCCGACGGATATAGCGCCATCCAATACATTCTTCTCGGTCGGCCATTGGCTTTGTCCGCCGAAATTTTAGCGCGTTTTCCCTCGCGCCAGCGCCCCTCCTTCTCGGAGATCCAGGAGCTCGCTGGCAAAGTCCACCGACGAGGACTTCTCCTCTTCATCCGTAATCCAACCCCGGCCCACTACTCCCTACGGCCTGCGGGACGCGCGGCTTGGCTCTTGGGGGACGAACCAATGTATTCACGTGCCGTTAGTGATGCGCCCTTGGATCATGCAAGCCTTCCACTCGACTGCTTTCTGCTACCTAGGCACGGCACGCACCCGAGCGTTTCTATTGGTGGATAGGAATGCGCATATGCACGCGCTGGTGTTTGCGCCATTGCTTCAAGGGCCATGCGCGGAAAACACCGCGACTAGTGGTTCGTTGGCCCCCTTATCTCGATCCCCTTCCCTCCGGGACCGGGCATTGCGGTAAGCGTGGACTATTTTGAGCCGCTGCCGGTCACGCCCAGGGGTAACACCTATATTTTTCTTTTCACTAACCGCTCTAGCCGTCGTGCGGACATGTTCGCCGTCACCGCCGCTGAACTTACAGCTGAGGGCACGGTCAACACGCTTATCAACCGAGATATATTCTCCTTTGGGGGTGCCCACGAAGCATCCCGTCGAACAGCGGCCTCCAGTTCTGCTCCAAACTTTCGCACATCGTATGCATGAGCTTCTGGGTGTTCGAAAGATCGCCACCAGCTCCTACCATCCAAGCGGTAAATATGGTGTGGAGGGCGTTAACCACACAATGGCCCAAATGCTGGCTATGGTCGTCCACGAACGCCAAGACGATTGGGATGCTCAGCTGCAGCACATGGAGTTCGCCTGCAACAATTTTGTCAACGCCGCCACTGGCCTGGCCCCCAGCGAGGTTCCCATGAGCAGGGCCTCGCGCCTCCTTCTTATGATTTCGACCGTTCCGGGATAGCGGACCATCTGAGCCTGGCCCGCGACCACCTCGCATGTTGCCACCTGGCGTCAGAACACCAACAGCGCGCCAATGATGCTGTTCGCGAAATGCATGTCTTCACAACTTCTCGCGTGGAACGACGAAACTCAGCCCTCTCGGACGCTTTGCGCCAGGTCCCCAACGTTTGTTGTGGGTAATTGGGTTTGGCTGAATAATACGGCTTCCACTATTCCCCAAGGCGCGAAAGCCGGTACGGGTGCAATAATGCTCAAGACCGAATTCGCGCTAAATTAGACGGGCCCCTACAAGATCCTTGACGTCGGCCCCTGCCCCTCTAGCGACACACCGGACGATTCCCCCCTATGGGATAATCTCCTCTATTTGGACCTCCTCACAGACATTCCCGGCGCGGATGCGCACCGTCGCGTCTACGTCGAGCGCCGCAAGCCCTGTGCCAACCCGACGACCGCGGCGACATGCCTAAGTATCTTCTGAATGGGTTGACGCAATACGTGATCAACACTTTTACGAAAAAATACCCCCTACATCACGTGACCCAAGACGACGTGTCGGCGCCTCTCCAGCGGCTAGAGGTGGAAAGGATCACCGGCCATCAAAATCGATCCGTGGACGCGATGTGGAATCACCGCGGTGATGTACGAAACGCGTTGGACTGGGCTTTCCCGTCCGTCGTGGGTACGGGATATGGACCTTCAGCTCCCACACCAGCAGGGTTTGCTCTACTGGACTGCCTCTCCGAACCAACACCGGACCTTGGCTACGGTAGCCCCCCCCCTCCCATTTTCACTTCCGGGTCTTCACCAATCGCACGAGTGACTCAGCACCTCACTAACAAAATTTCTTTAGGCTACTTATTGCGCGCAGCGTTGTCTACCATTCCATTGCGGGTTCACATCGCAAAAGTTAAACATCAACGAAAGCTTAACTAAGACCGCAACAAGGAACCGGGGGGGTCACTCGCGCGAGTGACCACGAGCCACCGAAAAACGAGGCCCCAAAAGCCGCCCCGCCCTACCGTAGCTTTGGATATATAAAGCGCCAAACCAACCGCCTGCACCGTCAGAGGCGCACTGGGGCTGCACAACGGGAGCTTTTTCGTGCCAACGGCGAACGGGGTTTGGCACCTGGCTACGGCGGCGCGCCGCGCGCTGGCTGGTTACGCCACTCTACAGCACCGCGGTGGGGTCCATTTTTGTTACAAAGACGGTGACCACCAATCGGGAATATTCGGTACGTTTCCTAGACGACCCGGGATTGATCAAGCTGCCGCTCTCTCCGGCTCACTACACGGCTTCGGCAGGAGGTGCTCAAGGTTCCCGGTGCCTTCATTTCCATCGGAGTAGATCAGTTGCACGCGGGATTCAACGTAACGTAGGTCAATCTCGAGGCACGGACGTGGCGGGTTGACGATCAGGCTACCACTGCGGTCGAATACTTGATCGTTTTGGAGTTTCGTCTTTCGGGAGATATTTGCTTTGCCTGGATTTTTTATTCAGTTTTTCTGGGGAAATCTTCCCGTAATTTGCCGCTCGGTTTCGACGTCGTTCCCGCAGGGTGCAGTACGATGTCCATTCCGCGCGCGAACTGGATTTCGTACGTAGCGCGTTCTGATACGCTATTGGACCGCACGGGGTTTTCTGTCGACGTTGTTGACTGTTCTGTCTTCGACCCCAACGTTTCGCAATAGTTTTGTTTTCCGCATAGTTGCCGTTAATCCTCTCCTGTTCGCTCTAGCCCCCGTTGCCCTCGCTTCTCTGCGGAAAGGGATAACTCTCGTGCCTGTCGATCCCGCTATCCGCTGGGGTGCTCTGTAGCCCATTTCTTGTCTGACGTTTCTCGTTTACGGTTTTCTGCTTGAGCGTTCTTTCTGAGGCTTCGTAGCCTCGCAGGGTAGAGGTGTGGGAATAGGGTTTAAACAGCCGAATCTTCGAGTCATGTTCTAGCCCTTGGAACCGATGCTTCCCCGAAACTTCCGTAGTTCTGCACATACGGCTCATCAGGGTGAGCTAGCGACATGGTATTGCTCTGAGAGCCTAACAAGGCGTAAGATCTGGGATACGACTGGATATAAAAGGGTTTCACATGCCTTTGAACGCATGGCGCATGGGCGTATAGGAAAAAAGGGGACGATATATTTGTTAATCTTATTATGATGGCGGTTCACTGCATGGCCAAATCACCTTGATGTTGCAGGTAGTTTTGCCATGTGTAGTTCTGTCTCGTAGTCTGTGACCACAGAGCTCGTCTGTCTAGGAGAGGCGTGGGCCCGGACAATGGCTGTGCTGGATGTAGAGGGATGGGTGGGAATATCAGGTTAATGTGAAGAACACACCCGGCTTGTCTGAAAGGTAGCTGTGGGTAGCCCCTCGCAGATTACGAGGTGAGAGGGAAAGAAAATACGATGATTAAAAAATACTCCCGAGTATAAAAAAAGTACAATCAATATCAAGCAGAAGATAACTGGCAGATCGTGTCAGCAAGGCACCGATGTGACTACGAACGTATGGAACCTGTGCTATCAATTTGCCGCCCCGAATATGGAGTCCGTTTCGAATGAGTTTTTTCTTGACGGTGTTTTCGGGCTTGTTATTTTCTTTTTCGCCTTCGTTTTCCCCTGGGAGGGCGACAGCGGCACAGCACTGAAATCGGAGGCAGCTGGCGGCATGGGTAGAAAGGAGGTGGAGCAGACCGTGTGGCTGGCCTGTAGGCTCGTCTAGGTACCAAATAACTTGAAACCTATGTTGCTCGTGCTTCCCCTCCGCGGTGCAAGTACGAGTCGCAGTTTGTTTTTATTGGCATTACCAGGGCTTTCTTTCTTTCTTTCTTTCTTTCTTTCTTTCTTTCTTTCTTTCTTTCTTTCTTTCTTTCTTTCTTTCTTTCTTTCTTTCTTTCTTTCTTTCTTTCTTTTTTTCTTTCTTTCTTTCTTTCTTTCTTTCTTTCTTTCTTTCTTTCTTTCTTTCTTTCTTTCTTTCTTTCTTTCTTTTTTTCTTTCCTTCTTTCTTTCTTTCATTTTTTCTTTCTTTCGTTCCCTCTTTCCCTGTCTCGCCGTTCCGCCCCCCTTCGCGTTGATAATGATGCACCTCACTACACCAAAGTCTACCGCCCCTCCCCCTCACTCCTCTCCTGACTCCTCTGCGCCCCCCTCCCCCCTTCCCCCTCACCATTCTTACGCGACCTCCTTTGCGCGAGTTCCTCCTCCTTACCGTCCGTCCTTTTGCCGCCGAGCCCTTTTTGGCCCCGTTGCCGTGAGTTTTTCCCTAAATCTCGCGCGTCGCCCTTTTTTCGCGCGCTTTTCGCGCCCCCTCATGCGCAATGCCTCTGCCACGCGCTTGTCCCTGCCTCACGGTTGCGCCTGTTAGCCCGCTCTACAATGCCCCCCCCCCCCTGCCTTGCAGGGAACATGGCCGCGCAGCCCTTTTGGTCCCGTTGTCACGAGCTCCCAATCCTAGTTGTGCGCAAGCCCTTTGCCGCATACCTCCCCCGCCCCCCCGTGCGCGACGCTCTTACCGCATGCTCCCGTCTCCCTATCGTGCGCACCCGACCTGCCGCTGCGTCATCCCCTTCCTCCCCTACGCCGCCCCTTTGCAGCCTTTCGTCCCAATTGCTGTGCCCCTGCACCCGCCCCTACCCCACGCGATGCGACGCTTTTGCCGCGCAGCCCTTTCGCGGGCCTCCCCCTCTTTGGTCGCGCTCAGCCCCGTTGCTGTACACTCCCCCCTCCACCTGCGCGGCCGATTTGCCGCGGAGTCATTTGGCGCAGTTGCCGCAGGTTCCCCTCTCTCGGTCGTGCGCTGCACCCTTGCCGCGCATTCCTTCCTCCTGCTCGTGCGCGACCGTCCGGCCGCCACAGCCCCCCCCCCCCCGCCCCACACCAATTATTTTGCGTGACGCCTTAGGTCGCGTGCTACGGTAGAGGAAGCACGTTTTGGACAACTTTTGTTTTTTGTTATGACGCGGCTCCTTAAGCCAAAATCGTTCGGAACACAAAATGATTTTTTACATGCCTAGCGCATGGGTTTGTTCACCAGGTTGTGCTTCCAGTTTGCTCCAAAACCGTTATTTGGATGAGGTATGACGTTAATAGTAGCAGAGCTCCTCAAGTGGTTTGCGAGCCTCACAAAACACAATGCTGCTTCCTCTACCGTAGTCATGTGTCTTCGTCCCGCAACCCTGCCTTGCCGCCCCCGTGGTTATTCCGGACCCTTTGCCACCCAGCCCTCCTTGCTCGTCCCGGGATTCACACGCTGCCTCTTGCAGATCCTCTCTGGTGCGGCCCCGCCGCCATGATATCACCTTCTTGTTCATACCTAACGCCCCTTCCCCCCCCCCAAGCCCCCTCCCGCGTGCGAAGACCCCGTGCCGCGTAGTCATACCCTTCCACCCATACATGATCGCGCGGCCGCTGCATTCCTCGCCCCCTCGCCTGCGTCGCCGCGTGGCCGCGCAGCCCTCCCGTGCCGCCCCAGACGTCGACCCTTCTTTCTTGTGGGCCATTCCCCCCTTGGAAATTGCAGCCTTCCCCCTAAACCTCTCCGGTATCACACCGCCCTCCCTTTGTTCTCTCCTGAACCCCCGACAAAGGGGGTCACGTTTGGGGCCTTTTCTGCGCGGGGGCCACTCGCACGTGTGACCCCCCTGTCCTAAGCTCTCGCACCGTCATTATTACGCGATTCAAGCCCCACAAAAGAAACGAATTAGTTACGCCGATGCCAAGAAAATTGTCTCAAGTCTTTTCGTTAGTGAGGTACAGAGTCACTCGTGCGAGAGATTCGAGTGACTGATTCTTACTACGATAGCCCCCCCCCCAAAAAAAAAAAACAGCGATTTTCTTCAACGAACATTTTCACGGCTGCTCAACACGAGGAAGAATGCTAGGGAAAACATATCTTTGTAACGTTTTCTTTTTTTTTTCAAAGGACTATCGAACAATGACGTCGGGGTGGGGTGGCAAGGGGCACCGTATTTCGGGAGATACGGCCGGTGAGATGGTTTCAAAACCGGCGATTTCCTTAAGGGAAATGTGGGGGGGCTATCGTAGAACGACTCGAATACAGTAGTGCAAAACGGGGGTACCCCCATTTCCGTATCCTTGCCCCCCCCCGGTTGAACACCGAACACCCCTCCCCCTCCTTATACTACAGTATTCTCTTACGCTGCCGCCGATCAATTGATGCAAGTGTTGGGTTGGATGAGGCCTCCTGCCCCGAGGCAGGTGGTCCTCGCCCGGGACAAACTCCGCGCGGAGTGCGCCCTCAGAGGGTTGCCCGTCCCTGGGATTGAAAAGACCGTGCAGACAAGACTGCTAGTCTTGTAGGGCGGGTGGGAAGGTCTGAATAGCTCCTGTACCTGTTTCCCGGTTTTCGCAGGGAAGCTAGGCTTGAACGAAGAAGTGGCCGGCGATCGCGGGTTGTTCTTCTTGTGATTCGCACCAAATGCTGGAACCCACTTTTGTCCCAAATATGGATTCGTGTCATTGGGTAGCGATTTTACCACAGTATTCTCTTACGCTGCCGCCGATCATTCGATGTAAGTATTGGGTTGGATGAGGCCTCCTGCTCCGGTCTGTGGTTCTACCCAAACTTCCTTGTGTCCTTTTTGCTGTCGTTTACCATCTACAGGGGTGCTGCGTGGTCTCACCCAACATTTGATTCTGTGCTGGTATACTTTAAGCGTAATTTGGCGTGTTCGTGGGGGAACTAATTGAACGGCCGACGGCAGTGGCAACCCGCTCGCGGTCGCGCAGTCGTGGCCCTGCTGTCTGCCCCACGCTTGGGAGCTGTGTACGCTCGGTAGACCAGATGCAGTGCGCGGCTAACGTCTCCGTCTTCCACCCCCCGCTCTTCATGATCACTCCTGCTGCCGTACGCCCCAACGACTTGCTCACAAGAGCCTCCTACGCAAAGGAGTGCATATGAAAGTGGTCTAGCATCTCACCGCTCGCAGGTGCCCCAGTAATGCCATGTGATTTTCCACATCAACTAGTGCTGGCGGGCGCTGCTGGTCGTCGAGATATTGCGTATAATTGGGCACCATGAGTGGTTCCGCGCATAAATATTTGCCAAAGTTTCGCCCTTTCCCCGCCGAATGCATCCCGGTGTTTCGGGTAGATATCTCGGTTAGACCGGTATTCTGCGAATATACCGTATTGTGTGGGTGAAAATTATGTAGACGCTGAACCCGCTTCACTAAGAATGACAAAGTCGTGTCGCGCAACGGGCACATCTAGTCTCAAGAGTCCGCTTGTTTAGACGGCGAACCCGCCCAACACCTGCTTCCCTGTAACCCCCGAGTCTCGACCCTGAGGCATGGCACCTTTCTTCCTCGACGTCTACCGGCGCGGCATAACACATGCTTTGATATCTCCAGATCATTTGTAATGCATGGCGCATGACATGGATTGACACATTACAAAACGTCGGTTCTCGGCAGCATATTTCATAGTAGATGAGGGCCGTTGCCCGAGTTCGACGATGCTACGGCCACTTTTCATCTATCTATCGGTGCTGTTTTGCTGTGTTACCGCAAATACCTGTTTTTGCTGATGTGCTGGCTCTTACCGGTATTCTTCTTGTGCCCAAACCGTGATGCGTTAAGAGCCCCGTGTTAACAGAATGTCGTTACGGCTGTCGGTAACGTGACATCGGCACCCAACACGTGACCTTTTTGACCGGCAGTACCTCACACGTGCTACGATCGCGGTAGCACCTTTTCGCCTGAAATGATTTCTGAACGACGGGGCTCCTTAACCCCAAAATCGTCGGGGAAAAAAACGCAATTATTTTTATGATTCTCGTTATATACCAAGGCCATGGCATGTTTCATCCGGTAGCGGTTTATTTTTCTTCAAAATCAGTTCTTGGGAGAGGCCTTAAACTCCTGAAGTGTGGAACCTCAGGAAAAACGTGGTGCACCTCTGTCGTAGCACGCATCACCTGGTGAATCATAGCGTATAATCCGCGAGTCCCTGGAATATACCTGCGTCACACATGGGTTCTGTTCTTAAACCCGTCAAGCGCACGTTGTTGCTTCGCGGTGCTTCTGTGGCTGCTACATGTGCCCCTTGCTGCTGCGCGCTGCCTTCTTGACCTCGCCACAGCTCTCGCGGCGCTGTATCGCTGCGGCTGCTGCCGCTGCCGCCGGCTGTTGCTGGAGCTGCGGGAATAACCGCTGCCGGTGCTGCTATAGGAATACGTAGTGCAGGCACAGCTGAGCCAGTCCTAGCTTCTTCCGTCGCGTTCGGCGTTGGTGCTCTTCTCTTCCCCCTTGTACTGCATCTGGGCCACCACATGCAAGACTAATACCACGTGACACCCGCCCTTGCTCCTACCCCCCTTATACTGAGCCTGAGCCATCAAATGCAACACACGCCACTATACGACACCCATACACACCAACACATACCCCAACCACACCTGCCCCCCCCCCAAATAACACGCCGTAGCCGCGCAGCTCTCCCAGACTTAGGACTCCTCTTTCTTAACACTATGCTACCCTTGAAAACCATATTCCCCCCCTTGACCTTCTCCCGTAACACTCCACCCACCCATTCTTGTCTCATATCACCCCCCCCGTTGCCTCCCGAGCCCCCCATTACCTTCTCTGCCCGCTCATACTGAACCTCGGCCACCAAACGCCAGACAAACATCACCACATGACACCTCCCCCTCTTCCCGGGATTACTGCGACAGAGTCGCTCCGTGCACCACAAACACCACATGACACCACTCGAACCACCCGAACACACCTCAACCACACATGCACCCGCCCCAAGCAATCACCCCTGAGCCGCGCAGCCCTCCCTTACCGCCGCGGACTTCAACTTTTCTTTGTGGCGGACAACGTTCCCCTTGGAAACCGCACTCTTCCCCCCATCTCCTCTCCCGCACCACGCCGCCCACCCTTTGATCTGTCCTTAGCCTCTCCCACCCCTTCCCAACCAAACCATGCCAATCACTGCGTGAGCTAGATAACCAACCAGGTACCGTTTTGGCTTAGTTCGGTTTTATTTTTGGGCGGTCACCCTGATAGGTATCAAGTTATACCATGTTTTGCGGGGTGGAGAACTCTAACTTTGCACAAGGGGAATGATCGCATCACGTAACGTGAATATGGTACGGCACCCACGAGGCAGTTGCACAACAATACCCATTGCTGTCTCTGGAGTGGTCACACCAGGGAACAAAGTAACTCATTGGCGCTGTCATCCATAAGCAAAAACGTAGGCACAAGGTGTCGAAGTCCGTCTTGCGAGCGGTTATTGGAAGGATGCAGTTCACCCTTCATGCGACCCGCCGAACACTATACGGCGCTTCGCGCTTGGTGCAAGCAATGTCTGCCTGGTTGGTAAAAATCCGAAGTGCTCCGTCCCGGCATAGTAGGGATGCGAGGGTCTATGGCCATACGACTACGGCCATGTACAAATTGAATACACCCCCCCACCCCCCACCCCCGTTCCCCTCCCTCCCCTCTCCCCCCTCATGCTGCGCCTGGGACACAAAGTGCAAGACACCCCCCTCTCCCCCCTTATACTGTGCCTGAGCCACCAAATGCAATACAAACACCGCGAAATGACACCAAGAAACAAACACAGCAACGTAGCAACTGCCGCTGCTTCACGTACACGTTTTGGAAATCTGGACCGCCTGGGATGCGCCAGTACGGTGAAAACATACCAACAGAATTGACATAAAACCCACCTGAAGTGTTTGATCTCCGCAATCTAGTTGGATTTCGCACACCGTTGTCAGTGAGGTCGTACGATTTCATTGTGCATCAGCGTAAGAGTTGTCTCAACGCCCTTCTCGCCTCCCCGCATTTTCTAAAAAACAAAAAGATTTTTACAACTTTTCTGCGGCTGACGCCGCCCACTCAATGAAACGAATGCCAGATATCGGCGCCGTGGTGGTGACCGATGAGACCTAACGGAAAACACCAACGTTTTACATATATATATATGTATTCTCACACTTTTACTTTCCAGCTTCTGGACAAGCCGTGGTCACAGGTGTCGTCCCTTCTCGCCCCCGGTTCTTGCAGGGTTCAGCAATCCCACTGCTCGTCGAGGTTTCATCGAGTGTTGCTAACTCACGCTCTCGCGCTTTCCGCAAGTCAATTTGTGCATAAGAAAAAGTCCCAACAAATTTATACGAGTATGTGCTCGGCGGGGCTCGAACTCCGAAAACTGACCTATAACAGGCTCGAGGATAACCTGATACGCCAACGGGGCGATGTAATTCACTGGCAGTAGCCATAGTGACCGACATACCCAAATAGGAAACAACAGCGTTTTCTTTGTTGAGAAGGCACCTCACCGGCGCGGGTGAAGATCATCGTATAACCGAAAATAAACAACCTTGCAAACAATGCGCCAAGAAGCACAACCACACTCCACTGAACCTTAACACCTTGCGTGTCATAGCCGCGAAGAGACAAATATGTCCGCATTTTAATTCTACACACCAGATGTCTATACCTCAACGAGCGCACGCAAACCGACAGCACCCAAAGCAGCATTTGGCGAAGCCAGCGCTGCCTGAGGGGAGCTCGTACTACATCCCCATATAATGAGGCCTACGCTGGAAAGAGTGTGCCCCTGGCTCACGCCACAGCACAATTGTAGGGGAAGCTGTAACCGCGAGGAACGAATTTTGCCATGTTTCCCTAAATTTGATTTGAACTGGATTCATTTGTGGGATAAGCACGGGAGGGGAAGCGTCGTCTAGTAACTGGATACAAGCGGTTATGATCGAAAACCGCGAACAATGATTGCGCTCTTGCCCATTGACTAACCCCTGTTTAACATCGGGGAATCTTGCCAGCGTAACCGTTTCGTTCAAATTGCAAGTGTAAAGTGTGAGGCGGCGAACCAGAAGCATCGATGGCATTCAGTTCGACAGTCGAGAGCAAGCCAACGTCAGCTTCGGCAAAATACAGTAGCGTCCGGATCAACAGAGTCGCAGCTACATGCGGTGTGCAGATCGCCGGGGAGGATATCGAGAGCGTGAGCATTAGTAGTGTCGATGGCGGCATTGATGAACGAGAGTATAGATCTTGTTTTGAATGAGGCGGGGCCGCCATGCAGGATATCAGGGCTGAGGAACAAAACGACCAAATCCTCAAAGGAGCCCGTATTTTGTAACGCAAACAAAGTCTGAAGGCACATCGGCGATGTCACGAATGTATGCAAATGGCACAGCCTCTACGCGGTCTTAGGTTACAGTGTCGAGATGAATACCACCACCAACGCTACGCGCGAAAGCGGCGTGATCTTCGAGCTGTCAGATCGGCTGAACGACTTGTGAAGATATATCGAAAAAAGCCGGAATTGGCATGAATCGTTCTGCAGAAAAATATATATTAAAAATGCAGTTGCAGTAGCTGGTGCGTCCCACAGCCGTTAGCTTTTGTCCTTTCTCCAGCCATATTTTCCCGTGTGCAGAGTGGTTAAAGACCGAAAGTCTTGAATCGCCTTGTTGACCTTGGTACGAGCTAACACTAAGAGGAGTCGCCGACCTACATCCTTCACGAGGGCATATACACACCCCGTAAAGACCCTGACGCCACAACCATCCACACGTTTCGTCCGAGCTTAACCTCTGGCGACAACTCGGCCAACCCTGACTGTCAGCCAGGGGTTGCCTCCGACCAAGATTGAGGGAGAGATCCACCTCATTTGGTTTGAAGCTTCTCACCTGAGAGCTGAGGAGATGCGGCTCCGTACTTCACCCGAAGCTCGATTTTGAAGAATTGCCTTCTCCGCCTCATGAGCAATACCGTGGGCAGTTATTTATAGGTGTACAACTAGAAAAGTAGATTAGGGTGGGCAGATGTATTGGGTAGTTTCGTCAGTTCAGGATTCGGTCACTCAGAAATAGTTCGATCCACATAAGTGTTATCTATACCGTAGTACGCGTCCTCCTGTTGGCTGCCTGACGCAACACAGAAGTCACAGTGTACGCCTCGTGCGGACATATCCCACCCGCCAACAGGTCATGGGCCTCCGGTTCACGTAGGCACTGTAGAGCTGTGACGCCTGAAGCCTGAGCTGCTGCTTTCACTTTTGTGAGCTTCTACACAGAGTCGCCAAGATCACCGTCGGCTACATGGGGCTAATACCTCGATGAACGACACCCACTATCTCTCAGAGCTCTAGAAGCATCGATCGTCATCTGGGGCTGGCTTTGCAAAGATAAAAAACAACAGCTTTAGCAGCAGATACCTGTTGCGAGCTTCTTACCATTGCTGTACTAAGTCGTCGGTAAGCCGGACTGCTGCGCAAAGAGACACATATGTAATGACATGGTTTCAGTTTCGGAGGGTTAGGTCTGTGAAAACGGATGGCTCCAACGTCACCCGCAAAATCATCGCCATGAACGTTCCTGGCGAAAGATCAAGCTGACCTGGGATATGGGTGGTGCTGGAGGATCGTGCCATGCAATGGCGGCGGCGCCGTGCCTGCTAAGGACACCAACAGGCGCTGCATACACGACAAAAACCCTCTGACCAATTTCGATGACTCCTTCCCGTTCCAAGAGCACCTGCATTCTGCGGACAACGGCAGTATTGGCTGGGATCGCCGGGACAATATCGTTGCGGGGAATCGCCGCCATCGTCAACAGCAGCGGCAACGACACCACCATCGCCCTTTTACGTAATCGACCGGGTTTTCATAGCGGTCGTCTCAACGCGGGGTAGCCTGGAAAGCGGTTCATGGGATCGCTGCGAACAGCATCATGCAGCCTTGCCAAAACGCCACCATTCGAAGTCTCAACAACAGTTATCGTCAAGAACTGCGGGGGCTTTCGGAATCACCATAACAGCAGCGTGTGGCCGCTGAAAGATATCGTTTGAGGCCGGGCCGCACCCGTATCAGCATCGTTTGGGACTGTCCTTAGAAAACGCCGTTTGGTCTGCTGGGACAACGCTTCTGGTATCAGAACATTATCGTTGCTTGGGACTGGATGAACAATATTGACGAGGTCGCACCACCATCGTCAGCATCTGGGCCACCGGGAGGACATCTTCACGGGGTCGCACCAGCTTAATGTCACGATTTACCACGGCTTCTTGGTATAGGGCGGGCAGAGGTACGAAAGTTCGTCGGTTTGTTACATCTCTTGTCCAACGACCTGATCTTTGAAACATTGTCGTATGCCTTTGTTGCAGCAGAGCAACGCATTGTGCGCACAGTTACAAATTCAGACAAGTACATACATGCACCCAAGAAGGTATAAACAGAGTAAGTACAGACGCAAGTTAGTACAGACAAATGACTTGGTACAGACGAACACACGGTGTGCGAGAATAAACGTTGTCAAGAAGACACCAAAACCGCAGCTATAACACGTACCTACTTCGAATAATTTCTGGTACAGTGTCCTGAGGCCTGGCTGTCTCATATAAACTTGCGGCAGGCCGTGCGCGCTCGAAGTCGGACTACGTTGTCAGAAAAAGGGGGATTAATGCGTCATAAACTCCAATATCACAGCCTTGCTGGGGTGAGGGGTACAGGCAAGACAAAGCATGTGAATGTTGGTACCCAGCTTGCACGCCGGGATGAAAACTGCTAGCATCCAAAGGTTAATCGCGACCTTGTGCGTTGCGTTCGGACTTGCCAGTAGTTGTGGTTAATATCGAGCAAGCTTAACCAAGTTGATTATTATTCTCAAGTTGTCGACGCGTACCATGTATTAGGCATTGTCACTTCCATCGAGGGGTCGCGTTAACGATGGGTATTTCATTACGTCACCAGTAGCCAGTGTGGCCTACCGAGCCGATGATGATATTATGCTAGGTAAGCGTACTACCCAGTCTACTTCCGAGCGTCTAGTCAATGCTCAGAAGTACGAGGTAGCATGGGGCCCTATTGAATCATGGTATATGCATGGGCTCTGATCACTGGCAGGCACGACAGACAGCATTGTGCAGATTATCTATGATATGACCACGTAATTTCCAGGTCCAACCGCGGTGTGGGCATTCTCAGATATAGGACTGTTGACAGCACGATAGTCAATATGCTGCGTGACCGGCACTTGTTCGGCAGTCGGTAAGCAGCAGCACGTGATCTTAAGTAGGAGGGTAGACGCATGTTCCGAAAGCTTTCGACAAGATAGTCACAGTATGACAGAATAGCTAGCTTGCCACGGACCAATATGGACCTTTACGACCAACCATCAAGGAGCATGGTTGAGAATTTGTGTAACAACAATGGCCCGCGAGATACATCTAGCTGCAAAGCGTGTATCTTTCTGACAAGGTCCACGATGGCTGTACCCACGTCAATCACTGTTTCCTCATTCCCGTCGACTTTCGTGGGCTCTTATCTATTACCAGTATTCTTATTTTTGCCATCGGATAATATGCAGCATGAGGATCACTCACAAGTATTGTCAGAAATAGAAACACAACTGAGGAAAACCTAAACCAAACACCTTTGCACGAAGTCTAACTTCCGTCCGTACTTACCTCCGGCGTGGCGTCGATCTAACTCACCTGCCGCCCTTGATCATTGTGTCTTGTTCTACCCGTGTCCCGGAGAGCAACATCTAGTAGCTCCAACACACTGTGTCTTCTGGGCTGAACCAGTCGGACGTATCCCCGGCCAACAGGGTCCTTGCCTCCTACTGACTGTTTGGTGTACCTCAGATGCCGTAGCACACGCTTCAAGCGGATATGTCTCGCTAACGTGCTTGCTCACATCCATGCGTCCTGAATTCGTCCTAAATGACAGTGTCAACAGCTAACCGCTTCTTACCATTATCTATCCTATGAGCACCGCATCAAGCACGGGAGTGGGGGATGCGGGGGGTACTCATGTAGTGCATAACTGATTGTAGTCTCAATACCGTATACCTTCGCATCCGGGATGGAGCACGTCGTGTTTTGCCAACCAGGTACACATTGCATGCACCAAGCGCGAATCGCCTTGGGGTTTTCGACGAGTCACGTGAAGGTGAGCTGCATCCCTGCAAAAAACACTTGAGAGGAGAACGTCGGGAATCTTGTGCGTACTTTCTTGCTTATGGGTGACGATTGATGCCTTCATCTGGTTTACCGTGTTGCCACTTCCAGAGACCGCAATGAATATTATTTGTAACTGCCTCATGGGTACTTGCCATGTGCATACTGTGCGATACGGGTATCCCCACTGCACGAGGCCAATGTTCTCCATCCCGCACACCATCATCTAACTCGACCACCATCATCGTGTCGACAAAAGCCCTACCTGTGCGTTTATTACCTAGCTCACATAATAAGTAGCTCTTCCACGGCGTCGCTGCCAGCCGACGCCAACCCAAGGGGGAGGCGGGTACCGTGCGCGCCCAGGGGGAACAAGGTGTATCCTCGGCGGGGGTGTGTGCCCATATAATGATTGCTCGAATTGTTCAGACATTAGGCCCCCGCACCCCTACAATGTCGGTAAGGAGCACGTCAGCTTTCCGGCGACCAGGCCGACATTGTTAGCACCAAGCGCGAAGCGCTGTGATGTGTTCCGGGTTTCGAATGAACGGTGAGCTGTGTCGCAAGAGCCACGTTTAAGGCGGATTCCGGGCTCCTGCGCGCAGGAGGGGGGGGAGGGGGGGGCTATCCCGCCTGGGGGGTCATATTATCACGGGGGTGGGGGAGAAGGGGGGGTATATTATGTGCGTTGGGGGGGGGGGGGGTCTCAAGGGAGGTTGGGGGTGTATCTCATCATGTGTGGCTGAAACGCTTAGACGATAGACCCTCGCATCCCTACAATACTGGAACAGAGAACGTCGGGTTTGTACCAACCAGACACACATTTCTTGCGCCAAGAACGAAGCACCGTGACAAAGGGAGGGGTGGGGTGCACTCACGTCCTTCAGAAGTATAGTCTAAGGCCATTAACCCTCGCATCCCTACGATACCGAGGCGGAGCACGTCGGGTTTTTACAAACCGGGCAGACACTGCGTGGACCAAGCGCAAAGCGCCGTGAGGTGTTCGGCGAGTCGCCTGAAGGCTGAGCTGCATCCCTTGCAGGAACCTTTTGAGAGAAGGACTTCCGGAACTTGTTTCGCATTTGCTAGATATTGATGACAGCTTCGAATGAACCTATTGGTTTCTCGTGTGGCTACTTCCATAGACAGCAATGGTAATACCATGAAACTGCCTCCTGGGTGCCTTACCATACATGCGCACTACGCGATATTACCCCTATGGCGCAGGGGTAAGGTTATCCACTTCGCACAATATGATCTAACTCGACCACCATCTCGGTCACTGCCAAAACATAAAAACTAGAGCAAACGGGACGGTGCCATAGCGGTCTAGCTCACGTAGGGAAAGTCGTGTTTTACGGCATCGATGCCAACCGACATCAACCCTTCGCGATTTTGACCATTGACCTAGCATCCCTTTCGAGACGGAGCACCGGTCTTACTCCTAATAGAGACACCTCAAATATTCAGGCGCTCATTACCTTTTTCAAAATATTACATGAAAATATTTGCTTATCCTATCCCCTCCCTGTTTCGCCGTCTGTGGCCACCACTTGTCTCCTAGGGTAGCGATCGTTTTCTCGCTACTCTCTAGCCTTCCAAACTCTTCCATGTCACATCCGCCAATTTCCCATCTCCCCTTCTAACACATCCCTTTTTTCCTTGTATATTTCACATGCTCCTACTATGTGAGTCCTACTCTCTATTGCTGCGCCACACGGGCACATATGTGCACCCACGCCCTCCTCCTCCCGACTACTGGTCTATCTCTTTCCTCTTTCTGGTAGGTCCAGGTCCCCTACACGAAATGGCAGTTTCAGCGTTTTCGCTTAGTCCATTGGGCCGTGCGAATACCTTCTATTTCCAATATCTTTCCTTAACCTCCCGTATATATCCAAGTGTTTCTCCTCTTTCACCTCATTTCTTAACGCTAGCCATCGCTTCTATCCCTTCTTTTGCTTCTGTCTTGACCCGTCAAATTCTCCACGGACAGTACCTCGTCTTGACTTCCTCCTAAATCCTTCCACGGTTCCTCGACTACGTTATCCCCTATCTTATTCCAGATCGCCCTTTTGTTACTTTCTCTATAGAGCCCTATCAGATATGGCTGGCAGTCTCTTGTCTGGAATATCCCTTACTTTATATTGCTATTTCAACTTCCTCACTTCTATTTGTTTCAATTGGGCACATTCCTAGTTCTGCTCTTAATACAATAGGAATAATCGTCGTACTTGAGCATCCCAGTATATCTTTTGCTGCTGTCACCTGCAATGTTTCCAGTTGTTTAACGAACTTCGCGTTCCTTTCCCATACTTCTCCTGCATACCCTAGCTTTATTTAGTGCAATCACCTTCATCGGAATACATATTATAATCCTAGTGTCAAGGTGCGAGTCTGTCAGGATCGCATCCATCTTGCCCTACATGTGTTTTACCCTGTTCCTGTTACGTTCGCTGTGTGTGCACCCCAAGAGCAGTCACTTGAGATCGGGGAGGCCTCCGGATTCTCCGAGCCTCAAGGCTAACCCCGGTCTCGCGCGACTGTCTGCGGCCACAGAACGCTTGACCTGGGCGGGAGAGGGGATTATGTCATTTTTTACCTGAGTCATTCTACGGTAGCCCCCCCCATCTTTTCTTTAACGAAATAGCCGGTTTCAAAACCAGCTCCCGGTCGTATCTCCTAAAATACGGTGTCCCTCGACACCCTCCCCGACATCCTCGATCGATAGGCCTTTGCACACTAGCAAATATGTGGATAACGTTATTTCTATAGTCTAGCATCCTACCTTGTGTCGAGCAGCCATGAAACGACCGCTACAGAGATCGCTGGTTTTAGCGGGGGGCTATCGTAGAATAAGTCTCCTGTTTGGCCCAACCTTGCACGAACTATTGTTGTTTTCGTTTGCCGCCCGCCAACAGATGTACCAGGTAGGACCTTCCGACGCGGATTTTGCTTTTCCTGGATGAGCAAGAAGCAGACCACATCCATCGATAGTCGGTGCCTGGGACCAAAACGTGTGACGCGTGCTACAATAGAATACAGGTATAACATTTTGGCTGAAACAGGTATAACATTTTGGCTGAACCGGTGTCTGAGTGACGGGGGCTTCTTGACCCAAATTCGTCCGAATTTCAGTATTTGCTTCGGAATATATATCGTCGTGTACCTATGCCATCGAAGAAGCACTTCTCATTTTCTCCAAATTAGTTTTCGGGTGAGGTATAGACCTCTTCAAGTGAGGAGTAGTATTAGAGAAAAAAATGTACCTGGTACACTTCTACCGTAGCGTGCGTCGTAGGTTCCTTGCACCATGTGAAGTGTGTAGTGGTCATCTCCAGGCCTCGAGACCGTAAGCTGGATACAGACGCGGTTCGAAAGTATCGGTGCTGGACTGCGCCGTAGATGTATTAGTTTCGCTTTCCCAATGTACAGAGCACCAGCTTCAACGGGAAGAGGTACTCTCCACGGCCTGTTGTACTCGCCGACAGTCCGTCCTACCAAGCGTTTCTTGTGGGTGTTCCCTGCAATGTTCCCCGACACCTATGGTGGTACGCCAGGTACAACTTGAATACAAAATAAACCGATGATAAGTAACAAACCGAGTTTCGCCGCATATTGTACTTCTCCACATCTACAATACAATATTCCGTAAGGTCGTGCGTAGTGACAGCAAAGCAAGTAGACAAGAAGAGTGGACTGCAACTCCATGTTGGAATAATCTCCGTTGATGAAAGTTCAGCGGCTAGAAGAACTTGATACTGAAAAGAAAAAAACACAACTGGTGCGACATATTTAGACGTATGACCAGCGACAGTATGGATGTAGTCCTGTCACTCATATAACGAAATTACGAAACGATTAACATATATTGTCGTGTCGATGAACAGCAGCAATATGGATGGGATCGTATCACGAAAAAAAAATCGTGTTGTAGGTATCAGCGAGAAGTTATCTAGAAAAGAAGCACAAACCAGTCTACTATGCGTTCAACACGCCCCTTGATTTGATACCTAGAGTAAAAAGAGACAGAAAAATAAGCAACTCTGTGGACGACCGCCCAGTACAGTGAAAATGCGTACTATTCAGTGTTGGTTCGGTAAAATGTAGTAACTAGAAAGTTAACATACTACAAACAAGTAGCACAAATCACAAGCAACACAGTGCTCAGTACTATCATGGTGTCGTATTATTACTCTAGTCGATGAACACCAGGTTTCATATCAAGATGAAAGGTGTAAGGGGCATACGTGCGAGACGTAGATTCAGGGCATTTGATTGGGAAGAACCTTCTCTGTGGTTCACGTATGTACCCATATACGTAAGTTGAATAAAATACGTACGCGGTACACGTAGCAGCCGACCAGTTGAAGTTATGCATACATAGAGTCGTCCCAAGGTAAAGGCTGTACTTTTTGGGGCAACCGCTTCTGGTTGGTTGACCTCCTGAAGAGTGAAACTATCCGTCAGTGTGACAATTTTACGCGCATACCTGTTTAAGAAAAGGGCATAGAACTGTTGGTCGGTTTGCGCGAACGAACATGTTCGAGGCCAAGCTTCGGCTGGCGTATTGAGCTCCTGGCGTTAGGAGCCCAGAAACTTCCGCTGCACCCTTACAGTGGGATGATTCCATACCTCATACGTGGCAGCGAGCCAGTTGAAGTGGACATATGAATATGCATGCGTGGTACTGGTCAGTAGAGATAACACGTACTTGTTGGGGTGATCCGAAGGACCTTCCAAGATACTCCGGAGTACATTGATACAAGCTGAAGTAACGTTCCATGCATGTTGTAAGCTTTGGTGACGAGAAACATCCTACGTCAACAACTCCGTCAAAATTGCCACAACCACCGGTGTAATTAGATCAGCAATTAAAACATGTCCACGGGACAGCAAGGTGTCTTCTTTTCTAATTACACCAGAAAATAAAATATGACCACGGGACAAGAATGTGTCTTCTTTTCTTTCCTCGGAGTACCTTGATCTCCATCGTGAAACCAACACTTATCCGCGGTCCGCGCCGGATCCATACACTAGGGTATGACATCTGATTGATGAGTCCAGCTTGACAGTTTGCTCTCGCTTACACCCTGTGACGTACGTCGACGATACACTACTATCGAGCACACACACCACATAACGACAAATACAAGGTGCGCTCAAGATCAATACCTACACTCCAAGGGAACTACGTCTCGACTAGCGCCGGGTTCTACCTCATGCCATAGTCACGCAATGATAATAGGTTGTTAGCCATCGATTACACCACCTGGCGCACGACAAGAAGAAACGGAAACTTAGGTCTGAGCAACAATTCAACCATTCTGATCACCATCAAAAGGACACATACAGCCGGGACTGCAATACGAGTACGGGTCACGAGGATCTGGGAACGGAACAATGAGAAACTCGAGCATGTGACGGTAAATTATGGACTCCACCCTACATCATTTGATCCTTATACGAGGGATCCCGAAGTTCGACAGCAAACCGAGCCATTTTCAGGGCTTGAAACGCTTCACACGAGATATGCTCCAGTTTTGCTCGATCGGGAATGTTTGAAGATTTACATGGCCATAAAAGGCCTCAAGAAATTTACACACCGCTACTACGTCGAAGCACCACGAATACCTCGGTGCACAGCGAACGTGGAGACGCTGACGGGGGCGATGTATCGTCTTGGCAGCATACGAACTGACAGTCCCAGTGGATACTACATGCCGTGCAACTGTCGAACAGCAGCATCAAGACTCATATCGAAGGTGCAGCAGTAACAACATCTCCAACCCGACAGAGCTTGCGAAATGGATCATACAACCGCGGCGCCATTCAGAGTTCTGTTCGAAATAACAGAACTAGCCGGCAGGAAGCCTTAAGGCCAAGTTCTAGTCCAAGATCGGAAAAATAGCAAATTGGGGGGGGGGGGGGGGGGGGGGGGGGGGTGGAGAGCGCTACTCGTCAAGCATGAAAACAATTTACTCCACACAGCGCCGTCGAGCGCTGATGAGGAACTAGACCCACCCCTCCAGGTACCCAGGTGGGATCGGCAAGTGACACGACATCTCAACCCCTTTTACCACTGCAAAAAAAGTCCTACACTAATAACATGTAGTTTTTTTACCCAAAAACGAGGGAGCAGTTGTACAGGCGTTGAAGGGTCTTACGATATGACCGTGGGTAGGGGATAGGGGATATATGTCCCCTCGCCCCCCCCCCCCCCCTCCTCCGACATGCCACACCCTGGGCAGTGTCCCTCCATCACCACGAAATGGCCCAATTTGGGATCGGGCAGCGACATGGCACTCTTAAGACTTTCTGCGACCTACTGGAGCAGGGGACAAGGGATACATATCCCCTTACCCCCCCCCCATCCGACACGGGAAATATTCGGCGGCCTCACTTCCCTTTTTTGTCGGCACCATCACCACCTGTTACCCAGTTGGGGTCGGGCAGCGACATGGCACCTTTAAGGGGCCCAGCCACCTGGAATGTTAGAAAGATAACATGAAAACAATAGTAACGATGCGGGGAAGGGGAGGGGAGGGGAGGGGAGGGAAGGGGTAGGGCAAAGGAAGGGGGGAGTATGGAGTACGGCAAGGGAGAGGGGTGGTGCAAGGGCGAGTAAAGGGAAAGGACGAGGGAGGCACGAGGAGGCCGAAGGGAGGGGGGTGGGGGCGCTGGGGTGGGGGAGGAAGGGTTACTCGCAATTCGGTCGTGGCCGGGGGGGGGGGTGTACTCGATATTCACCGGGTTGGGGGGGGTGGGGGGGTTAGACAAGGGTGGGGGTGTACGCGGGCTACTCGAGATTCGTCGGGAAGGGCGGGGGAGGAGGGGGGTTCCTGGCGATGGAAGGCAAAGCCTATAAGTGAAACGAAGAAACAGAAAGCATACGAACTACCAGGTATACACAAATACGTCGTGCATACCTTCATTCCGATGACTACCGAGGGGAGGAAGAAGAGGGCGGGGCCAGGTAGGCCGAACGCCGCAGCCACAAACGCCGGGCCGGGACACATTCCCGCCGAACCCCACCCAACGCCGAACACCCACGCTCCCAAAACCAGAGGCAGGTCCACCTTGCAAGAGGACGGATTGGGGCGGTGTAAGATGGAATGGGTTCAACGCCATATATCTTGGTGTAGCGATCGATTAGAACAAGACGTTGCTTTTTAACGGGGCTGTAGGATACGCTCGGCCAACGTATCACGCAGCTTGTCAAGCCCACTGTAGAGCAGGACGGGGCGGTGTAAGAAGGAACGCCCGCTGGGGCCGTATATGCCATGTGTAACAGGCAGTCGGTCGGCATGAAAAAAAATCAAGTTTCCAGGAATACGTGCAGTAATCGGTATAAGAAAGCACTTTAGATTTTAAGAAAGCCATACGAAAAACGTGTTTTTAAGGACAGTAGGTAATACGCGCGGCCTTCGTGCATATCAGCAGTTCGCTCAAGCTTGTCAAGCTTATCCAGCTTGTCACGCTTGCAACGCTGAATATCGAGTTTGTACCCCCACCCGCTGCCGAATATCCACGCTCCCTAACTCTAGAGGAAGAATCGTCCACCTTGCAACAGGGAGAGGATGGCTCGGGGCGGTGTATGATGGAAAACGGATTAAGGCCATACGTGGTGACGTAGCGAGAGGCACAAGCAAACGTCGGGTGGAGAAAGACAGGAAACGGATTGGGGCCGTATGTAGCCGCGTTACAATCGGGATAAGAAATCGTAGGGCGGCGTGTAAGGCCAACTCTTCTAAAGAGCTTACCCGAAACCGAAAATAAGACGAATTTTCGGGTCGCAAAACCAGACGGGCAGAATCGGATTGACAACCCTTACAATAAAACCCGATTTATATAACTTAGTTTTGGACAGAGTTCTCACGAAACAGTCATAAACGTCTATCGCTTCATGACTACGTACTAGCACGAGTCCGCCGCACAAGGGCATCTTAGCACACGCAGATGAAGCTGTGTAGGTGGGGCAAGGGAAAACACACGGTGTGCGCTTCAACCGAGGAGGGTTCTCAGTTCCCCTCGCTCTTGTCAATCTCGTACATCAACAGCGACGACATGTCTCACACGGCGGCGCTCTCCTCGTCCTCGACGACTGGTGTGTATTTTGCGTTCGAAACGCTGGCGAATGCCGCAATCGCGACTGCAAGGAGAATAACAAAGCTCGGGTAGTCGTCACCATCACTATCCAATCCCATCGGCTCGCGGTGATGCCCGAGGTGTGTGTGAATGGGTGGCGTGACACAGCAGCAGCGGCAGCAGTAGCAACACAAAGACACACCTATGATACGTGCTTCTTGCCCTACAAACGCGTCTTCTCGCATCTTGCACATACTACTGCGAAACTGGACCCCCATTTACGATATCCGAAAAGTCTGAAAAATCGCTAGTTTCGGGTCTATAAGGTTGGCAAACCGGTTTTGCAATTCGAAAACGTTCATTTTCGGATCCAGAAACGGTGTTGTAAGCGATGGTTAAAGATGAAAAACGGATTGAGGACGTTTGTCGCAGGGTGGCAATCAGGAAATAACAGTATTGTTCATGCTGTAAGTTTTCTAACAGACCACGGGCGGCCGGCGTACCGGGTGTCACGCAGCTTCTTAAGAGGACATGGCGAGGCGGTGCAAGACGGGAAGCGAACTGAGGCCGGGTGTATATATGTAGGTAGCTTACAAGCGATAGAGACAAGAAAACGTGCTTTTTAAAGGGCCGTCGACGACGCGAGCTACGGTGGTAAAGAAAAATTGTTGGCCGAGATATTTCTGGCCGACTGGGGGCTCCCCTACCGACGAACTCCCCAAAGTCGGCTGAACACCATTTTTGGGTCAGCACTGAAATCGGAGGCCGCTGTCGCCGGGAACGGGAAGGGGGTGCCAGACCGTATGGATAGCCTGCAGGCTCATGCTGTGGGCTGCGTAAGAACAAAAAACCAATGCACAAAAGCTTCTGTCGGTTATGCAAGAACAAAAATACCTACGTATCCGGAAGAAACAAACACTATAGTAGACTAAAACACAACATTGCAATTTTTCATGAGAGTTAACATTCCTTCGGGCCGAGATCTAGGTAGCAGAGAGCTGGAAAATCGTTCCGCTCGTGCTGCCCCTCTGTGGTACGAGCACGCGTGGTCTATATTTTTCTTGGCCTTATTTGTCTCTCTCTTTCGATCTTTCATTTTCTCCATATAATTGTATCTGTATTTTACAGTATCCTGTGGTTGAGACACATGTGCGGTAAAGGCGCACGATTTTTTTTCCGAGGCTCCTAACCAATTGAGGAGCGCTATATCTCACCCAAAAAAACAGTTTGGAGAAAAATTAAGTGTGCAACCCGATGGCCAAACCCATGGTCGACTGCTGCAGGTATACAAACAATCGTAACACGAAACAAGAGTGCCATCCCGACGATGTTCGGTGAAGGAGACCCGTCATTCACAAAACGAAAAAGGCCGAAAACTGCTACCTCGTCTACCACCTCGACTCGACTCAACACAACACAACACAACACAACACAACACAACACAACACAACCCAACCCAACCCAACCCAACCCAACCCAACCCAACCCAACCCAACCCAACCCAACCCAACAAAACACAACAAAACACAACATAACATAACACAACACAACACAACACAACACAACACAACACAACACAACACAACACAACACAACACAACACAACACAACACAACACAACACAACACAACACAACACAACACAACACAACACAACACAACACAACACAACACAACACAACACAACACAACACAACACAACACGACACAACACAACACAACACGACACAACACAACACGACACAACACAACCCAACACGACACAACACAACACAACACAATTCGACTCTCTGAGCACGCGTGTACATACCTACAGAAAATCATGGCATTGTTCGGGATGCAGCTTCAATTTTCTCTCGGAGCACCATGTTTTGGGTGGGTAATGTGTAGTGATGCGTATTGATGTGTAGTCATGCGTAGTAATGTGTAGTCGTGATAGTAGTCATGTGTAGTGGTGTGTAGTCACGTGTAGTCATGTGCAGTCGTGTGTAATCATGTGTAGTCATGTGTAGTCATGTGTAGTCAAGTGTAGTGGTATGTAGTGATGTGTAGTTACTCCAAAAGTGAGAAAGCTTCACAAAAAGTATTCGCAAAACCTTGGCATACCGTACTAATATAGCATGCGCCCAATCACCCCCGTGAAGAGTTGTCTCCCCCTCGCGCGCGCTTACCACGGTGTTGGTGGGGATCTCAAACTTTTCTCCGAAGGCCGCTGCTGGTTTCGTCTCGGACTCCGAACCCTTCGTAACCTGGTTAAACAGAGCGAATTTAACCCTTTTAGCACCGCATTCCGCCGAATGGGGACAAAACGCTTGGAGTTACACTAGGATGATTTTGGGAGTTGAAAGTGGGTTTAAAACGCATTGTATCAGTATGTTTGCCATGCGATAAGGTGTAGGAAACATGAGCTTCGGCGTCGATCGCCCGTAAGCGCTCCCAGAAGAAACAAGAACAAGACCTCAAGAGAAACACACAAAAAAAGGAAAAACGATGCACGTAGTCTAACTCTCTTATGCACCCACGACCCACTTCAACCATAAATACTTCGTTCTTGCTGAGGTGCTCCAAACGCTTTAACGGGAGGGACATTGGGGGTGGGGGGGGGGGTGGGGGGGGGTACGTTCCCAATACGTTGGCAAATTCAAACCCGATTTTACCGAATATGAATGACCAGTGTATTTAAGCCCTGTTCATAATAGTCTTTTCGGAAAGTGGAAAGTAGAAATTTTTAATTGGAACGTGGAATCGGTAATCTCTCCGCCCCCAAGGGGGCGGCGAGATTATAAAAAACGGAATTTGAAGTAGTTCATGCATCTAGATTCCGTTTTTATAATCTCGCCGCCCCTTTGGGGGCGGCGAGATTACCGATTCCACGTTCCAATTAAAAAATCTACTTTCCACTTTCCGAAAAGACTATTATGAACAGGGCTTTACCTGATAGTTCCTGGTTGTTGTTGCTTTCGTTGTTGCGCTCGATATGATATATCGCACACCATATATCGAATCGATATTTCGATACATCGCAACTTTCGATATAAATAGACAACACCACAACACTGATACTGCTTCGATGAACATGTACCCGCCGCGCGTCTGCCTCGGGCCCCAGCTTCCCGATTCTGGCCCTAGCTTCCGCGATACGAACAGAAACCCAACAAACGCGGTATTCGCGGAGAACGAGTCACGATATTCCCAGCATTTTAAACCTTCGATGCGACATGCAAAAGTACGATACACTGGTATCCACGAATACGTACAAGTCGTGCGTCGGCACGGCGGGGTCTCCAGCTTCCTGCTAACGAACGGAAACCTAACAAACGACGTACCGAAGCCCCAACACAGTCCGATCTACCATTAGATATACCGAACACGACATATCGGTACACCGCAAACGATACATCGAAAATCAACTTTTCCGACATACATCGAACCGTTCGATGTGACATCCAACACAGCGCGACACCATCTACAAGGTTGAATTCGCCTTATCCACTCCCTCCTGCCGAACCCAAACCGTGAGCTGACGGCCCGCGCGACGCACGGCACGAAACGCGCCCAAACCTCTCCACGACACCGTTTCCAGGCGGCCTTTCGCCGCTAAGCACTACCGGGTTTTGCGCGAGAACCACCGTTGCCGGTGCGAAGAGACATCAGCGAAAGCAGGCCAAAAAAATCAATACCATCTGCGTATCATAGACTCAGACTCACTTACAACAAAGCCAACGCCTTCGGAGAACGCCCTCGGCAGGTCTCTAGCCTCTGGCGAAGCACGGTAGGGGGATGTTATGACGATGTCGCGACACACCTCGATTTTCCCTACCGGTCTTGAGCCACTCGCGCAAGAGTGACTCCGTACCTCAGAGAAAAACATAATTTTGGCGTTATTTTTTTTTTTTGGCACAGGGCGGCTAACCATTCCGTTTCGGGTTAATATAATAGCAAACTGAAAAGCAGCACGACAGCAGCGCAAGACCGCCAAGGAACGGGGAGGTCACTCGCGCGAGTGACCCCCGAGTCTCCACAAAAAAAAAGGGGCTCCAAAAGGTACCCCCCCCCCTACCCTCTACAAAAGGATGCATGGTCAATGGTCAAATGACTAAGGCAGGCAACAAATGAGTACGCCCCCCCGTAGCATGCCCCCCTTAACATGCCTCCCTTAACATGCTTCCCTTAACATGCCTCCCTTAACATGCCCCCCTTAAAATGCCCCCTTTAACATGCCCCCCTTAACACGCCCCCCTTAACATGCCCCCCTTAACATGCCCCCCCCGCCTCCCACAGTAGGTTTTGTACTCTCAAGACTGCTTATTCTCAGCTCTGAATTGCAAATACGGGTGAATTATTTTTCCCGAATCGATCGCTTTGTACACGTACGATGCACGCACCGCGCCTCGGCATGCAGGGGTCCCCAGCTTCCTCGTGACGAACGGGAACCCAACAAAAGCGGTCACCACGCCGAACCCCAGCACCAACGCCAGAGAGGGGTCCCAGGAGTCCCGCCTGCAGTACCAGAAAAGGGAGGCGTTAGGCGAGGTCGAGGTGCGGGGAGAAGGGGTGGGGGGTGGGAAATAGGGAGATATAGGGAGGGGGGAGGGAGGGGGGGGGGAGGGGGGGGGGGGGGGGGGGGGGGTGGGCAAGTAGGCATTTTATGCGTATCCGTCGGCACTGGGAAGTGGAAATCATTCGACGTGACCAAAACGAAAAGCTGCACGGGGCTGTGGCGATGCGTGATCAATAAAAGTGCACAAAAATGAAGGCAAACGCGCAAAGAATTATTAGCGTGGATGCACAATTCGATGCGAGCCGACGAGGGAAGAAAGGGCAGGAGAGTAGTCTCGCCATAAAAGTGAAGGCGCGTGCCGTAGCGGGGAGGGGCGAGAAGAGCCAGCTTAGTGGCCCCGGCTCTGAGTAACGTTTAAGGAGGGAGAAACAGAGAGAAAAAGTGCGAAGATAATTGATACTACCAGCAAAGACGAAAAACGAAAAAAAAAAAAAAACGGAAAACGTTACAGTGTAAATGCAATAGTACACGCGTTTGCACCAGCAAGCACAAGAAGTTGGCAATATCAAACTGCACGGAATTGGAGATTCGCGATCGTGACGAAATACCAAAATTTTTGCTATGGGAACACAATGTATCCCGCCCGATTCGCCCGTTGAAGGTTCTCGTTGGCGTTAGAGGTTCGTACAAGACGAGCAGATGCATTATCCAAAGCAGGTCATGACGCAGTCTAATCAGGGGAGGTGAAATGTTCATCCCACCCGTCCCCCATCTTCCTGTAGAACAAGGCCTCCCAAGTGCTAGTGTGCGCACTTAGTTCCTGTATCCTGTTCATAGGGATTTACCGGCCCTCGCGGACAAAAGTAAAAGCAACATGTGCAACAACTGAGCTACAAACACGGGAACATGACAAAAGAAAAAGTGAAAAAACAGTGCAAAATATTGGGTGCCGACTTAAGCTCGAGGCAATCGACGGATTTGGCGCGTGTGCCAATGCCTGACAGGACCACGCCGCCACAGACACACAACATACAGAAATTAAACAAAAGACACTTCGAAAAAAATAGAAACAAATGAAAAAGAAAACATGAATGAAAGCAAAATTGAGTAAAATAAAAAGGGTGAATAGGGTTTTACCTTAGCGCGAGGAAATCGACGACTTTGGCGCGTTTGACCATGCCCGACAGGACCAGGCCGCCGCCGAAGGTGCCGCCGCAGAGATAAGAGGCCAGATGTGCCTTGCAGCTATTGCGCTCCTCCCTGAGTAGGACACACACGCAAAGGTAGCAGTCGGTTTAGTGGTGGTGAAGTCGTGGTGTGGTGGTGGTGGTGGTGGTGGTGGTGGTGGTGGTGGTGGTGGTGGTGGTGGTGGTGGTGGTGGTGGCGGTGGCGATGGTAACGATGGTGGTAACGGGGGTGGTAGTGGTGGTAGTAGCAGTTGGTGGTGATGGTATTGGTATTGGTATTGTTGGTGGAGTAGAGGTAGTAGTAGGTAGTAATAGCAGTAGCCGTAGCAGCAGCGACGGTTAGGAGCAACAGCATAAGAAATAGCTGTATCAACTGCAGTCGCAGCACCAGCATCAGTAGTAGCAACAGCAGCAGCAATAACACCAACGTTAACATCAGAAACAGAAGCAGAATTTGCTGTCGATGTTACCAGTGGTAATCCATTAAGGCTATCACTCCCCCCCCCCCCCCGCTCCCGCTATTCTCCATAAAACCCAACCAACAACAACCCCACACCACCCCTCACCACCTCCCCAGACCCTACCTCCATACCATCCCCGTGTCCACCCCCTCCCCATCCCCTCCCCATCACCCCGCCCCCTCCCTCCTTCCACATTCATCTTCTCCATTCATCTTCTCCCCCTCCCCCTCTCGCCCTCCTCCCCCCCCACTGCCCACCTACCACCACCCCTACCCCACCATCCCCCACCACACCACTTCCCCCCCAAGCCCAACCCCCCTCCCCCTCCCCCCCCCCCCCCCCTATTCCCCATCATCCTGCCTCCATAAAACTCATTTGTGTTTGGTCACCTTTTAGTAAGTGTGAGCGCAGCGGCCGCCGAGGTGAGGGCAAGGCCTAAGTACCTCAAAGCCAGAATGGGAGATTCCTGTCATTTCGTTTTGAAAAAAAAACAAAGACGAAAAAGGACACGGAAAACGAAAAACGGAAATGAAAATGAAAATGAAAACGAAAATGAACAAGCAAAAGAAACGAAACGAAGAGAAAAGAAGAAAAAAGAAAACGAGGAGAAACGAAGAGAAACGAAGAGAAACGGAACAAAACGAAACAGAACGATGCGAAACGAAACGAAACGAAACGAAACGGAATGGGATGTTCCGAAATTAAACGAAACGACACGGCACGGAAAGGAACGATTCAAAGTTGAACGAAGTGAAAGGAAATCAACTGAATACGACTTCGAACGAAATCAAATGAAAAAATATGTATGCCCCCCCCACACACACACAATTTCGTTCCCCTCTCCTTTCTGCCCCCCCGCCCTTCGTCATCCCACTCCCTCGCTCCGTCCGTCCGATACTTCCTCCCTCTCCCGTCGTACCCCGAGCCTAACCTGGGGGGAAACGCTGCTGCCGCTGTTGTCAGACGCAGCCCAAGCGGCCATGATGCTGGCAGTAGCAACTCCGCTAGCATTGTAAATGGTGGTGGCGGTAGTAGTCGCGGGGTGGTGATGGTGGTAGTTGTTGTGGTGGTCGTCGTGATAGTCGCGGTAGTCGTGACAGTCGCGGTAGTCGTGATAGTCGGGGTAGTAGCAATAGCAGTAGCAGTACCAGTAGCAGTAGCAGCAGTAGCAGCAGTAGCAGCAGCAGCAGCAGTAGCAGTAGCAGCAGTAGCAGTAGCAGCAGCGGTAGCAGTAGCAGTAGCAGTAGCAGCAGCAGAAAAAGTAGCAGCAGAAGTAGTAGCAGTAGTAATAGCAGTACCAGCACCCCGAGCAGGAGCAGGAGCAGCAGCAGGAGCAGGAGCAGGAGCAGCAGCAGGAGCGGCAGCAGGAGCGGCACCAACAACATCGACAGCAGCAGCAACACACAACAGCAAGAAACAAACCAAAGTGAGCGCTTGAAGGGACAAACGCACGACCTGCTGTATACTGCACCATTCAAACCCTGCGATGAACAAAAAAAAGAGCAGCTTTGCTAAAAAATTTACCATACATAATGACAGTATTGCTGTAAGATCCGAGTCTGTGTGTACGAATATATAGACCTTCGTACGCCAAAACACACCGCGCACAAGAAAACAAAACGCAAAAATGCCTTCGTCCGAACCACCTCGACCCTCCCTTCATCCTGACGGTAGTCACGAAGGTGAGAGCAGTCAGTAGGCTGCGGCGAGAAAGCCTTGGCAGTCCAGAGGAGAGCGCGCCCGGAAGTGCCTCCCCCCCAAAACATATATATATATATATACACATAATAGTTGGCCTCAGTTGGCACCGACGCTGGAAAACACTACACGATGTGCATTGGGGTTGGCGTTGGTTGGCGACGACGCTGCAAAACATGCTAATCGCTGCGTGACCTAGACAATCAGGGTACCTTTTTTTGTTTTTGGCGGTCACCGTGATGGTTATCGAGTTAGACCATGTTGTGCGCGGTGGAGAACCCTGACTCCGCACAGGGGGGATGATCGCACCACGTAGCGTGAAATGTGGTAAGGCACCCACGAGGCAGTTACATCGTAATACCCATTCTGTCTCTGGAGTGGCCACACCAGAAAACAAAGTAGCTCATTGGTGCTGTCATCCATAAGCAAAAACGTAGGCACACGGTGCCAAAGTCCGTCTCACGAGCGGTTCTTGAAAGGATGCAGTTCACGCTTCATGCGGCTCGCCGAGCACCTCACGGCGCGTCGCGCTTGGCGCAAAAATATCTGCCTGGTTGGTGAAAACCCGAAGAGCTCCGTCCAGGCATAGTAGGGATGCGAAGGTCACTGGTCATACGACTACGGCCATGCACAAACTGAGTACACTCCCCGTCCTCCCAATCACCTCCACCACCTACGCCTCCACACCCTCCCTCCGACGCACCCAAAAAACCAGCCCAACGCCCTCCTTGATCGATAACCTTCACTCATCGTTGTATGCCCTCCAGGGGTAATCAAAACCAAGCCTTGATCCTTTGATAGCTGCAAACATATCCCACACAAACGAAAGGTAGGTTGTCCTCAAAATCCAGGGTGGAGCTGTCGAAGGGTTACCTGGTACGCCTTAACGCCTTGACAACTGACAAATTTACTTGAAGATAGTATAGGGAGGGGGTTGGGGGCTCTAAAGGGGTTAAGCCGTACCTAGTCGAAAAGGGGAGAGCAGCCAGTCCGCCACCTGGCTGCGCCGAGAGTGCCTCGGTAGCCAGCACAGGCCATGTCCTCTAGTCCACCCAACATCCCCCCCCCCCACGCCGAACCCCAACCGCCTACCGCAACACCCCCACCCCCACCCTAGACCCAAATCCCCAACCGCCCAACCCCCTCCCCCCCCAACCCCCTCAACCTGAGTACACCCCCCCCCCCCCCAACCCCCTCCCCCACCAAACCCCTCCCCACCGACCCCGTCCCTTCCCCGCCTAACCCCGCATACCCTTCCTAACAGCAGCAAAATGTATTGGCCTCACCTAGTCAAGAAGGTGAGAGTAGCCACCAGGCTGCGGCGAGACAGCCTCGGCAAGCCGCATAGGCCGTGCCCGCTAGTGCACCCGTTTCCCAAGCGTGTTCCCGATCCCACTAGGAAGCCTGATACCACTAGTCCCATGGTGGAAATGGGAGGAGCTCCAGTTTGGTCCAGGCCATCTGTATGGTATAGTATGGGGGGGGGGGAGGGTTTTCTTTTAAGGTGGAATGGGGGATTGGGGGGGGGGGGGGGTGACTCAGTTTGTGCAGGGTCGTAGTCGCGTGACCATAGACCCTAGCATCCCTACTATGCCGGGACGGAGCACGTCGGGTTTTCATCAACCAGGCAGACATTGCTTGCACCAAGCGCGAAGCGCCGGGGGTTGGGGGGGGGGGGGGAAGGGGGTCGTAGGAGCATTCTCAATGCCACTAGGAAACCTGATATTATTCGTCCTGGAGCAGCCCAGGTCTTCTGTATGATACGTACAAATGACATGATATGCACAGCTGTTGGGTGTGGGGAGGAGAAGCTGCATGGGGGAAGGACGGGGGGAAGGACGGGGGTGGGGTGGGGTGGGGTGGGGATGGGTCTTTGGGGGGGAGCATCCAACTAGGAAACCCGACACGAATCGCCCTAGGGTAGGAATGGGTGGAGCTCCAGCCTCGTTGAGGTGTTTCGCATGGTTTACATAGTGTACGCGCGAGGCAGCAAAGCAAACCAGAGCTATACGTATAGATGGAAAGGACGGAAAGGATGGGAGGGGCGCGCGGAGGGGTGTGTGATGGACCGACTCAACTCGCTCTGTACGCGACCGGCCTAGGGGGTCGCCGAAGCAGTGGACGGCGAGGGTCGAGCGCGGGGACCTTGTTTTGGTCGGAAATACATTGAAATCGCTGGTTCGGACCCTTTCCTTTGCGGAAACGCGGGCTACGACAAGGGCGGCAAGAATTTGCCAAGAAATTTCCTACTGGGGGCCACGGGAGTCGACCTGCGGTAGGGGTGCAGCAGATTTTTCCAAGATTTTTCTGAGCGCACAAAACGAGGAGCTAGCTCAAATATCTCACCCCAAACATAACTTCGAAGGCATTCATTCGCTCTCGCGCAATCCGACCAATAATGCTACGCGCCAGTCCTCAAAGACAAAATATGCTAGCGAAGGAATCAAAACAATCGGTACTTCCTCGCTTAAGGACCTTAACCGCCCAGAAATATTCGGCCCCAAGAACGTGCGACCCCTTTCACCGTGGGCGGGCTCGGCGCCTTCGCTTAGGGACAACTCCATATCGTCGGAATCGCATTCGCGTTTTACGACATGAATTTGGACTCGTCTGTATCACACCTTGAACCAGTGGCGCTGGCTCTGCTTGACTAGGTGCCTCGCTCGCAGGTCAGAAACTGCGAACTGCCTCAAGGTTACAATCCAATGGCTGCGTACAATCAGCCCCGCGTTGGTCTGATGCTGGCTACGACAGATTTCTTCCGTTCGTGAAGAAAACAAATTGCATTTTCTCGTGCCTTGATAATACTACGCAGATTGTCCGATATCCCACACGCGTTTTACCATATGGATCCTTCCGAGTACTTACGAGGTCAGGTACCTGGTAGGTCACAGGAACTCACAAGCGCGAGAGCGTGAGTTAGAAAAAAAATCGATGAAAAGTAGGAATGCTGAATGAACCCAATGCGCGACAAATACGAAGGCATGTACCGGGGGGGGGGAAGGGGGCGAACTCTTTTGTTGCTTGCCTTAGTCCTTTGACCATTGACCGCGTATTCCTTTCGAGACGGAGCACCGTTCCTACTCCTAATAGAGGCGCCTTCAACGTTTGTGCGCTCATTGCGCCTTTTCCACATACTACATAAAAAACTGCTTGATTATCCTATCCCCGTTCTGCTTCGCCGTCTGTGACCACCATCTATCTCCTAGGATAGCGATCATTTTCTCGCTACTCTCTAGTCTACCAAACTCTTCTATGTCACATTCGTCAAATTTCCTCATATCCTCTAAATGCATAATGTCCCCCGGGGGGGTATAAGGGAAGACATCTGTAACCACCGTGTTTGTCCACAAGGTTGGCAAGCGAAGACATCTGTGACCACCGAGTTTGTCCACGAGGCTGCTGAGGGGTGAGATAAAAACCTCGCGCGGGTTGAGCCGGACAGTAAACGTGATGATTTCATGGAGAACAAAAGAAGAAATGATTCATCAGCGGGCTAAGTGCACAACGCTTCCAAAGGTAGGGCTTGGGTCGAGAGAACACGTACCTCGAGGGAGAAGCGTCACAAAACAGAATCACAACAACTCACTTGCTTGGGATGAAGTGCGTGCAGCACCTACCATTGCTATCGATTGCCTTTTTGTTGTTGATGTCATGCACCGACAAACGAACATAGGAGCGCCGACAACAAATATAGGAGTCACAAACGTTCAAAGGATAGCACAGCCGTAAACACGAGTGGCCGCTGTATTATACAGCTTTCAAAGATGGGTGTCGGCCCTAAACTTGTCGAACCCACAGCTGACGAATTTAGAATATTTTCACGAAATACATTAGGCGAACCCACGATTGCTGTAGCATGCGTCCAGCACTCAAGCACACAGGCGGGGGGCACCATGGGTAGTGGTTGTGGGAGGGGAGGAGGAGGGGAGGAGGTCGGCGAGCCGGGGGAATAATCCGCGCACCCAAAACCGGACTGCAGAACGCGTGCGTCTTAGCATTAACCACGAAGCCAAACAAATAGAAAAAACACTGTTAAGAAAAGTCAAAATGAAAAGCCCTCCTTAACAAAAAATGTGTAACTTGATCTGCTAATGGCGCATCCAACGGTATGGGTGCATATCATGATTACGAGGCTCCTCGCGTGAAGAAACCTTCGCCTCACCCACCACACCGACCTGGAGAAAACATAGCGTGTAACCCCATGAGCAAATCCCACGACCAAGGCATAGGAAACCGTTATGGCAAAAAAAAAAAAAAAAAAAAAAAAAAAATCGTATCACGCGACAATTTTAGACTATATTTACAAGCAAACGAGATCGACAAAAAAAAATACGAATAAAAAAAAATACAAAATACGAAAAAGGCTTAATATCGTACAAACAACAAATCCAAACGTGACATAATATTGTAAAAGCAACAGATCCAAATGCGACAATGTTGAAAATAAAAAAAATCCAATCGTGACAACGCCATGCACACACAATATATAATTTGTATATACTCCGGAGTATATGTTACCCTCCGGCGGACGGGGAAAAATACAGCTTAAGCTCACCACACTTCCACGTATTTTCATGTTTACATATCGCGAACAAGCTACCAGGAGAAGAAGCATTCGATTTGTCCCTACAGACCTGGGACGGAGCACGAACGATGCAAAACCGACGCAAAAATAAACCAACGCGCCAACGAAAGAAGATAAAAAAAAAAACACACACACACACTCACCGGGGTAGAGGACCCCCGCCGCGACGCCTCCTGCAGTGAGACCCGCAAGAAACACCGTTTTCCAGCCCTGCTCTCACAATAACAAAAGCAAAAAAAAAAAAGAAAAACGAAACGCCCCAAAGAATCACGATCAGTGACAAAGCAAAACAACAACAACAACAACAACAACAACAGCAGCAGCAGCAGCAATGAATTCGTGACATTTGTACGATAGTGGCGTTTATTACGTCCGTTTTTGTATAGAACGAAGAAAGCAATGCATGTTTTCATCGCAAACCCATGGGACTTCTGCCACAACAGGAGAGGTACTACTGTAGCACTCTCTGGCTCTTCTGTTTTTCTAAAGAAATGACGGGCTCCTTGACCGAAACGAATCGTCGGAGTGTCCGTCTTGTTTCGCAATATGTCTGTTTCGGAATACTTTTAAGGCCATGGGTTCGTCCATCGTTCGTCGGAGTGTCTGTCTTATTTTCGCACTTTGTCTGTTTTTAGAATACCTTTAAGGCCAGGGGTTTGTCCACCGGTCGTCGGAGTGTGTGTCTTATTTTTGCAATATGTCTGTTTTTGGGATACTTTTAAGGCCATGGGTTCGTCAATCTTTCGGCCGGGTGTCTGTCTTATTTTTGCAATAAGTCTGTTTTTGGAATACCTTCAAGGCCATGGCTTCGTTCATCGGTCGTCGGATTGCCTGTCCTGCTTTCGCAATATGTTTGTTTCGGAAATACCTTTGAGGCCATGGGTGCCTGCTCTTTTTTATCCAGGGCTCCTGAAACGGGCTTTGATGAGTCGATTGAATACGCAAACGGATGAAACCAAAAAAAGCCTGTGGCCTAAGGACATACAAATCAAGCACAAGTAATTGCAAAAACAAAAAATGGCCTATTATTTATTTATTTTCCGACGATTTGGGGTTAAGGAGCCCCATCAAATAACAAAAAAAACTTAGCCAAAAAACGCTACCTCGATCGTAGCAAGGGTCTACCGTGCCGTTTCTCGGGGTGCATTTTCCAGCTTACCCAAAATCAGGCTTGGGGCGAGGAATGAAGCACCTCAATCGAGGAAGCGATGAGTGCTATGACAGAGGCATTAAGCTACACCTCTTTTCGTCTAAAATGTTTTCTGAACGACGGGGCTCCTTGACCCCAACATCGTCGGGAAAAAAAAAAATAACATGCCATTTTTTTTTTTCTTCTTTTTGCAATGACGATTTTTCGTTGTGTACCTAGGCCATGGGATGTTTTCATCCGCGATAAAGCAGGTTTTTACTTTTCTCCACATCAGGTTTTTGGGGTTAACAAGGACCACGTCTGCCTTAACCTCCTCCTCATAAAGTGAGGGGTAGTATTAAGAAAAAAAAAAGGGGGCACCTCTATCATAGCACGTGTGAAGCCTCAGTGACAAAAAAAAATGAGGCTACGTTAGGCGGGGGAGGGGGGGCGTCATCTTGGGGGCGTTATTTTTATTTTTTATTTTTTTTGCGATGGCCAAAGGGGGTATTCACGCGTGCGAATGACCCCCACGTTCCTTTTTTTCGTCGTCGATGTTTTTTTTTTTTTTGGCGACATGAGTCCACGATGGAATGGTAACCTACGCTTCGCCAAAAAATCTCCCAAATTAGGTTCGTCCATGAGGTACAGAGTCACTTGTGCGAGGGGTGAAAACACAGAGGGGGGGGGGAATGGGGGTCCCCCCCCCCCCCCCCTACCGTAGGCTTCGTCTAAAGTGGAACACCTCTACCTTAGCGTGGGTCTCATTTTGACGTCAAGGTTAATAAGCTTTCCTACAAAGACTTTTCGTTCCTCGGGATTGGTAAACCAACGTCACGGTTCGTGAAAATTAGCCAGTGCCTTTTGCTGCGATTCATGATACATATATTTTTCTGAATGACTATGTATAAATCTTGTCCCTTCATCCGAGCAAAGGCCTGAACCTCAAAACCTCTCGTCTTCTTCCGTTCAACAACCCGAGGGTATGTAGACATATCGAAAATCTCGTTGCAGTATGCTCTCTATAAACATTCTATTATTTTCGATCAATCGAAAAACCCGATACGATATCCAAACGCCAATCAGAATCAACTCCAACATCTCCCTCCTTACCCGATTCTCCGAACGCGACAGCGCGCCGTCGAAGATTCCGCTCAGGCCGATCAGCTTTCCTGTTACAGGAGGAAAAAAAAAAAAAGAAAAAAAAAAAACATTACGAGGCATGTCAATCAGAAGGTGAAAAAATACCCTTTAGACCCGCCGCAAAACAAACCAAGGACACGTTCCCACGCTTTAAAAATGTTTGACTGAGACTTTTCAGAAGGAACGCGCGGTGTGCGTCGCCGAGAAGGTGGGTTTGTTCCACAGCTGCAGCTGCATGTTTAGGTCACTTTACTACGAAGTTCAAGACTGTAGCAACAACATAACAGACCATTAACATACTTCAAGTGTTCCGCCACCAACACCAAACATCGGGCCCTCGGATTGATACATGCTCCTCGTTCTCGTTTTCGTTTCGCAGTCCCGCAGCAGGTAAACCTCTTCCTGGAGACGTAGGTGCGGAGACACACCGAGGTGGGCAGTACGCGTACCCGCACGCTCGAAGATTCAGCAACGAGAGAAGCGCCGCAGAATGCCCCTCGAGGAGCCAGCATGGCCTCGAAGGAATATAGTGATGACGAGGCGGTACGATCTAGGAGACAGCACGCTCGAGGGTCAGCAACGAGGGAACACCTCAGAGCGTCCTCGAGGAGCCAGGATGGCACGGCTTGAAGGATAATAGTCATAACGAGGCGGTACGACCTAGGGGATAGAGCCCGGTAAACGTAGCGGGGAAGTAATATGAAAACTATACAACAACTAACTAAGTTTTTTTTTTTTTTTTCAGATCGCCCGCAACAAAAACACCATGGCTTGTTGGTGCTGAGCGCGACGGCGGTTGCGGCGATGGGACGGAACCAGAAATCGCAAGCCTGCTTGAAATTTGGAGAAGTGCGCCTCCACCCACGCAGTCCGAGTCTTCGCAGGGCCCAAACTTAACCCCCCCCCCCCCCCCCCCCAAGGGCTACGCGGTGCAGCTGCGCGTCGAAGCGGTTGACAAATCAATTTTATAAACTGCTGCGACTCGCAGCTCTGCCGCGTAAACCGGGGTCCTTCGGGGCCTGCGAAGACTCGGACTGCGCGGGAGAAGGCGTAATCCTCCAGTTCAAGAAGGCTTGCGATTTCTGTTTCCGTTCCATCGCCGCAAACACCGTCAAATTTGGAGAAGTGCGCCTCCACCCACGCAGTCCGAGTCTTCGCAGGGCCCAAACTTAACCCCGCCCCCCCCCCCCCCCCAGGGCTACGCGGTGCAGCTGCGCGTCGAAGCGGTTGACAAATCAATTTTATAAACTGCTGCGACTCGCAGCTCTGCCGCGTAAACCGGGGTCCTTCGGGGCCTGCGAAGACTCGGACTGCGCGGGAGAAGGCGTAATCCTCCAGTTCAAGAAGGCTTGCGATTTCTGTTTCCGTTCCATCGCCGCAAACACCGTCACGCAGGGGGGGTAGCTGTGGCAAGGAAGTGTGTCCCCACCCCTCCCCCATAAAGTATGAAGGTGAGGCCGGTCTCTTGCCCTTGGCGCTCGATGGAGAGAAGTTGGTGGTGGAGTTGGTGGGGTTGGCGGACTTGCTGGTGGAGGCGGCTTGGCAGGTGTGCATGTCTTGGTCGTACTAGGTATATCGGTCGGTCGGTGAGCGGGGCTGCGGAGGTGCCTGGTGTTGCGTGCAGAGGTTTGCATGCAAAGGCATCAAGCGTGACGCCCAGAGCGTTGATATTTTCGCTCTCCAGCCGACGCTTCTCTCATCGCTTCGACATCTGATCTGGCTGGCGTATTCTGAGAGCTGTTGTTGACGTCCTGCTGACATGCTTTCGGGCTGCTGTCGGCATGTGTAGGGCTTTTCGTTGATGCCGTTGACAAAAATACCTTGGCATGCGTTGGTCTCTTTGTGGAAAATGCATTTCATAAGGAGAAGTGTTCTGGGTGGAACGACAGCCTACGGAAATTCCGCGGAAGCGTACATCCCCTACCCGACGCGAGCTACGATAGAAGTTTTAAGGTATACCGGTTTTTGGCGAAAGCGTTTTCAAGCTGACGGGGATCTTTAAGTCCTTTAGAGCGCCCAAAATTCCCCCCCCTGTACTAGCTTCAACTGTGTCACCCGCGACATGGGTGCAACTCCACCCACTATAATACCAAGATGTGATGGCGTGTTCATTGCGGGTGATCCGAAAATAGCACTTTTTTTTTCAAGTTAGGCGACCATCGTATGCCTCGACGGCTGATGTCATTATGCTACCAGGTATACATTTTTCGGTGTAGCGAGTCGTTCTACGGCAGCCCCCCCCCCCGCCCCCCCGCCCCGATTTTTTTGTAACGAAATCGTCCGTTTTGAAACCAGCTCCCGGCCGTATCTCATGAAGTACGGTGCCCCTCGTTTCGATAGTCTCTTCGCAAACAAAAGCGTATGTGATGACGTGTTCCTTTGTTGCAAAGCATCCTTCCTCGTGTCGAGGAGCCACGAAACGATCGTTTTAAGAAAAACGCCGGTGCTGGGGGTGGGGCTATCGAAGAAATCACCGGGCCGCAACTCAAAAGGAAGGGCACAACATTCCAACGTCAATACACGTGGCCGTCGAGCAGCGATACACATCATTGCGTTTTTCAACCATTTCACCCCCGTGACGTCACTAGGAGCACTTCGACCGGCATTTCGTATTGGTCACGGTCAGGGTTAGGGTTAGGGTTAATCCCATGGTTGCGAAGCGACACAATAACGTAAGACACCCCCGCCGAGTCATGGACACACCCCTTCCAGCATCAGGGCTTGTACTTCTCGTGGGGTCCGCAACAAAACACACACATGGACACATTTCAGACAATTTTGTACTCGTAGTTTTTTTGTTGTTTTTTTCCCTTCTTGAACGCCCCCGGCGGACGGATGGGAAAGATAAAAGAAGCTTGACGCCTTTTAGAACTGGAAACCCTTTTTGGCGGACAGATTTACTTTTAAGGAAGTATAGGGAGGGATTTTGGGGCTCCAAACACTTCACGAACTTTCATATATATATATAAATGTCGTGTTTCAATGCAACTCGATCGTCTTCGCAACCCAGCGCTAGCCGGCGTATCGTTCAGTTCCCGTGGTACCTGCAGCCGGAGCTGTCCCTGCCGGCGGTCACCGTCACTCCAGCAGCGCAAGCTGCCATTATTGTGTATACGGATGCGTGAGTACGTCGGCCCGACCTGATCCATGGGGAGCAGGTGCGCTGGAGAGAGCCACCCGGAAAATCACCCCTCCTGGTAGCGTGGGACTTGCGCAAGCTCACCCACTTGACAAAAAAAAAACGGCCATGAGAGAAAAGCCCTTCCGCCGAACTTGGTCCAGTAACGGTCCACCCTGCCTACTCGAGCGTTGGTCCTCGTGTACCCGAACATGTCCTTAGCGAACGCATGAGCATGTACTTCGTAGAATAAATCGGACTGGCGTCTAAATATGTACGGCATTAACACCGACGAATCATGGCAACTTACAAACCTTGGGATAAAGTACGTGTACAAATACTAGCTAACAGCACTACTACAGATTTGCTGTTCATGTTCACCCTGGCAATATCTGTAGGACAACCGTGCGGCCGACGTATCACGCAGCTTGCAAAGATGAGTACCGAGCTTAAAAATGATCGAACTCACGGGTTGACACTCTTGTTGGAATAATTTTTACAATATATGTACGGCGCGCTGTTTGACGAGAAATACACTAAAGGAAGGCAGAGCTGTCGCCGGCAACTCGGGCAGCAGCAAAACTGTAGCTGTCATCAACTTGGGTGCGTTGATGGAAGGAGAAATTCTGGGCGGCGGTCGGCGATCGCAAAAAGCAATCTCCAAAGGTGTCCCCATCTCTTGACGCGGGGTACCTTTTATTTTTCTTCTTTGCGCATCTCTCATTATCTTCGCACTTTTTCTCTCTCGTTCTCCCTCCCTAGGTGTATCTCAGATCCGGGGGCACTAAGCAGGCTCTTGTCCCCCCTCCCCGCTAAGGCACGCGCCTTCATTTTTATCGCGTGAAGATTTCAGCTCTGTTTCTTCGCTCATCGACTCGCATCGGATTCATTAGGCACGTCGCACCCATTCGCTCGAAATGAGACTTAACACGAAGCAAGCATGAGTTCCGACATAAAAAAGGTCCATCTCACAGCCGTCGCTCGAAACGGGACATGAAAGCAATTGTGAGTTATAATAGCTCGATCTCACAAACAGAAAATGAATTTCATTTCAAGAAATATTGCTTGTTCCATGCGTACCTGAACAGCAAGTGCGTGTTTCAACTAAACTCTCGATCTCACAAAAACTGAAACTGACTTTTTCGTTCAAGAAAAACATTACCGCTAAACAACAACCTCGTGCCACGCGCACCTGTGGTGGCCAGCATTGCGGTAGCCGACGTGCCCAGAACAACGCCCCCGACAGCCGCCTGCCACGTTCCATCTGGAAACCCCATCACTTAGGTGCAAACAATGACCGTCCTGCGTAATTAAGGCGGAAAAAGAGGCGTATAGACAGGTCAGAAAACGGTGGGTGTACGACGCTTACTACGACAGAGGAATTGAGCGATGGGGCTCCTTAGCCCATTGCCAACCCCCCCAAAACATAGTCTAACTCCAAGTGTTTTGTCGCCATGTCGGGAGTGCGGTGCTAACAGGGTTATAACCCCTTTCATTGCCAACCCCCCCAAAACATAGTCTAACTCCAAGTGTTTTGTCGCCATGTCGGGAGTGCGGTGTTAACAGGGTTATAACCCCTTTAGAGCCCTGAAAACCCCTCCCCATACTAAATCCGTAGTGTGAAAATGGTAAGGCAACCCACGAGGCAGCATCTAGCCACGACGACGGGAGAGCATCGCGAGGCCCTGAAAGAACATGAGGCGCGTGGGGCGGGTAGCAAAGGTGGAGGCGGTGGCGGGGCCTCGAGCGAGAAGGATGCGGGGAGCATCATTGCCTAAATGGACGAGGTCAAGCCATTCACGAGCAACAAGATCGTTCGGCTCATCATGGACGGCTCTAATAATCGATGGTTTTATGACTTGCGGTCGTCATCGACGCGCGCGTTCCGCGCAAGGTTGGGAGAGACACTACCAAACGAATGACATCACGGAGGGATCCAAGACCTTTTCGTCTGGAGACAATTTTGCATCCCTCTATCTTGGTGATGAGTTCGCTTTTTCGCTCGACTCCCCGCCAGGGCGTATCGCCACTCAAACGATTGATGTCACGTTCCTTTAGTCCGGGGTAGATTAATCTGGTACATGCGTTGTACTTCTCGTTTTTTGTGCTTCTGGTGTAAGCTGAAGCTTTTCTGTTTTTTCGTTCGAAACTTACGTGAATCTAGGTCACATTTTTCGCGCTTTCCCCACGTGACATGAAGCCAAATACCGTATTTTTCGCCTGATTTTAAGCCAGTCGACTTATACCGACTAAAGTCAGCTAGTCGGCGAAGCGAAGCCGACTGGCGACTTGTTATCAGTCGTGGAATGAAACCGACTCACAGCCCGAAGTATCCCACTTGCATAGAAGAAGAAAAAAACGGTGCATCCCACTTTTTTTTCAGGTTCTTCTCGTATGCCGCGCAAGCTTATCCTCAAAATAGAAGAGGACTCTAGCGACGTTCTCGGATTTCGCTACGTGCTCCTCACTACTACCCCAAAAAAACAACCTACACTACAAACCCCACGTAATTTTGCCCGCAAAAATGTCGGTACAGCAACGTGCGGTTTTCAGGTTTAAAAAAACTGAAAAACGTCAGCTGTGAGTACGTCCGATTGAATGGTTGAAACTCAACTTTGCAAGCTGCGTGGTCCATCTTATGTTTCAATTATGACATGGTGTTTGATGTTTGTGGATTAAAACTACGGTATGGTTGTGAATACACAGTTTCATTTTTACGGAAGGCTGTTCGCGCGCGTTCTATATTTTATCCTCATGAAGTTTTTTTTTCTTCTTCTTTTCATCCCATTTATTTATTTGCTTATTTTTCTCACACTTTTACTTTCCAGCTTCTGGACAAGCCGTGGTCACAGGTGTCGTCCCTTCTTCCCCCCGGTTCTTGCCTTCAATTTCTATCGCGCATAGGGTTCAGCTATCCCACTGCTCGTCGATTTTTTTATCGAATGTTGCTAACTCACGGTCTCGCGCTTTCCGCAAATCAAATTGTGCACAAAAAAAAAGTCCGAACGAATTTATACGAGGATGCACCCGGCGGGGCTCGAACTCACGAAACTGACCCATACCAGGCTCGAGGATAACCTGATACGCCACCCGCGACCGGCTACTTATTATCCTCGCACTACTGTCGTGCTCCCTCCGCGTAGTACCTCGGATTCGGGGTCACATAGCGGGCCCTCCTCCTTCCTTCCCACCACGGTACGTGCCTTCATTTTTATCGCATTTTTATCGCGAGAATAATTCGGCATGTTCTTCCCCCGTCGACTCGCGTCGAATTGTGCCTACCCACGCTGCTAGCAGGCGTTCTCAGTAGGTGGTCTTTTTTTTGCATTTTTGCAACAATTATTATAAAAATAAAAATACACTCCAGCTGTGAGATCGAACATTTTTTCGAAACTCATCTTTGGAAGCTGTGTGTGATACTCCGATCGCGCGCATTACGAGTTGTGTGTCCTCATTAAGGATATAGGTCGGCGACTCCCCTTACAACTACAGTCAGTGTAGTTATCAGGGTTAACAGGCTGATGTTAGTCAGTCTGTGCGCGGGAACTATAAAACCCGTTTTTGAGGGGGACAAAATCGGACAGCTGTGGAAGGAAATGCATAAGTTTGTCAAGTGTATCCTGTACGTCGTATAACCGGTGAGGGGAGGGCGGAGCTTTTAAGGGGGTGGGGGCATTGGGTTGAACAAGAGGGAGCGGGGGCTGGGGGGGGTGGGCGGGGCAACTCAATCTGTGCGTGGAAGCTAAAATCCTTCAAGGGGATAAATGTGACGGTTTGGGAAGGAATGTACCAGTTTATCATGTATATCCTATCGTACAACCAGTGAGGAGAGAGCGGAGTGGGGTTGAGCAAGAGGGAGCGGGGGGTGGGGGGGGTGGGCGGGGCAACTCAATCTGTGCGTGGAAACTAAAATCCTTCCAGGGGATAAATGTGACGGTTTGGGAAGGAATGCACCAGTTTATCATGTATATCCTATCGTACAACCAGTGAGGAGAGAGCGGAGTGTTCGAGGGGGTGGGTGCCGGGGGAGGGGGGGGGCGGGGTTGGGGCAAAAGGGTTTTTGACAGCTTTAGGTCGCATAGACGTAGAGGTTTGCTATACGCGTGGTGCTAGGTCTACGCGATGGCAACTATATATAGTAAAAATCTCACCACGGTGGGAATCGGACCCACGGACCAGCGCTAGTTAGTATTCGAGGGTAACCACTAGACCACCGGGGCGACCGGAAAGGTATACGAAGGTCGGTCACTCCTCTGGATGCGATGATACACCTTTTTTTTTTTTTTTTTCAACCATTTCACCCCAGTGACTTCTTTGGGGGGCAATCCGACCGGTATTTCGTACGGGGTAGGGTTAGGGTCAGTTCCATCCACGATGATAAAAAAACACAACAATAATAATGTAGGACCTTGGATGTTGCCAGGGCCAACAACAGGACGAATTTTCCATTACAACCACTGTTCTACAATAAATACAATGGTTGACGACAATAAGTTTTCGACGAACTTTCTCGGTGCAACCGCAACAGCAAGCAGCCCGGCACCCCGACATGTGTGTGTGCACATGTGCACCGGTTGTTGGTGTGAACGGCATCCATCCATGCAATGAATGCTCGAAACTCGTTCGAAACTCGTTGGGCTGCGAAAGCAACTGAGTTAAATCGACACACGACGCGTATGAGAATACGTGGAAGTGTGGTGAGCTAAAGCTTTATTTTTCCCCATCAGCCGGAGGATGAAAAAAAAAAAAAAAAAAAAAGCTCGAAACTCGTACAGGTATATAACAAGAGTCTGGGACCAAGCTACAGGAACCACACAGGTACACATTTTTCTTATTCAATAGAAAAGTAGCAGGGATTTCCCGATAAGGCGGTGTAGTGTTATTGCTCGGCCACACCACTGCTGTACGCGTCAAAGCGTCTTCACATTTGGACCCATAATGGAATTGTGCTGACATGTCAGCATGAATCCGTGGATTTGATGCTGACGCCTTCGTAACTGAGCACCTTTTTTGGGGTTACACTCATTTCAACATGTAGGTGCTGCTTTATTGTCACCTTAATCTACACATGTTGAGATAAAACCACCCTCCCATGTATAAGCATGCATGGTTACGCGGATTCATGCTTACTGTCAACGTCTGTACTTCTCCGCCTTTTTGTTGCAAATAGCCTGGTGTGCGCGCTCTGGCTTGCATACTTTTCGCCCTCGTGTTCGATGCTGTTGGTATTGCATGGCCAGGGCGCGCCCCTGCTGTGTGCAATGTGTATCTTCGTCTCGTAGTTTGTTACCACAGATCTCGCCTCTCTCTAGGAGGTATCGGCACGGACGCCGGTTGTGCTGGATGTAGACGGGGTGGGAATATACGGTAACTGTGTGAAGAACGCACACTCTGCTACACAGCAGCAGTGCATGCTCTCAACTCATACTGCTGTGTATGCTACGTAACCCACTCGTATTGCTGAATCGCTGCCAGTAAACATCACAGATTCGTGTCAGCAGAGAAGCGCGCTGGTCATTCATCGCCCACCTGGTATCATAGCTGGTACTACTTACTGTTGCCATGACGAGAGGTGTAATGTATCGACGATTTCGGGCTGACATTGTGACTGCCACATCATAGAACGGCAGTCTAAACTCACAAGGGGCACAACGTTGCGGTTGGTCTTGCGTGTGGCCAAACAATCAAAATCACCATTGCTGGATGTGCAACATGCATCGCTATCAAGTCGTTTGTGACCACACAGCTCGTCTCTCTAGGAGGCATCGGCACGGGAATTGGTTGCGCGGGGGGTAGACGGGCGGAAAGGTGAAGAACACACACAACGTTCGACGTGCGCAGCATGAAGCAGCGGCAGGTTCACACGGTTCAGCAGCGCTGCAGTAGCAGAAAGGCGAGCAGGAGTACAGAGCAGAGAGCGAGTTCTACTGCTGTACCAGGGAGTCAAAAACGCATCACCGCATTTCACTGAATTGAAGTAGTTTGGCCTCGAAAAAGTCGGTGCGGTAGCAACATTTTTTTGTCGAAGCTCTTTGCAAGCTGCGGGTGTGTGATAATTCGCTCTCGCCTGCTACGAGCGCTACGAGGTGTGTGCACACATGCTCTCACGAAGCATGCAGCGTCGGTGGCGCCCCTCTGTCCCTGTGTGTTACTCGCACACAGTCGTACGAGTGGTGTACCAGTACCTACTCTGTAGGACTGACACCATCCCCATTTTTGGGGTAAACTACTTAGAGTTAGTGTCGAAAAACGTTTGCAGCAGTCAAAAGGGTTGTTTTTTCGTCAGTTTGCTCGGTTGAAAACAAATTTTAGACGCGAAAGGTGGCTCACCAACAACAGAACGAACAGCAAAGGCGCAGCAGAGAAAGTTCGGGAGGTAGAAGGCGCGTGCCACCACTAGCTTGTCGCTGCTGCTGTAGTTGTTGCGCTCCGAGCACTGAGGGAAGGAGGAGGGACGAGGGACGAATAGTAGTGTGGCGGATGATGCAGCATTCAACTTTGAACACATGCGGGGGGAACAGGAAAAAGCGGCGCAATAATATGCCCGTATGACGTCACGAGTCCCGAGTCCCGAACGAAGCAGAAACGAGAAAGAATCGTACCTTCCAGGTCATTCCTCGGGACTCGGGGCCTTTTTGGACCTGTGAGGCATACCAGTACTTGTAGCCGATATACCAACCAAACAGCTAAACTGGGTGTGTCGTACCTGTGATGGGTTTTGGCAACCCGGGCACTACTCTGAGATCGCAAGTGTCCCGGTATCATGCATAGACTATAACAGAATGCTACCGTACGCAGCACACCTCCATAGAACACGGAACACAAATAAATGCCGTGGAATCGTATCCCCCACAGAGGCCATTCCCACAAAGGGACTCCACCGACACATTTGGAGCTGCAGAGCTTATCCCACACCAAGTTAACACACCCAGCGAGTATGTCTCAATGGTGCTATATACACTCGTACCCGTGATGGGGGGTATTGGCAACCCGAGCGCAAAACTAGTGCTGCTGCTGTAGTGACAAGGATTCAAGAAATTGGCGAAAAAAGCGTACACCACCATGACAGAAGAAAACAGAACACCAGATGTTAGGGTTCGGAACCTGTTGGTTGTATGCTTGAATATGATACGCGGATACGATGACGGTTGACGGTTGAGGGTAGTAGGGGCTTCCAGTGATAGGTTGGCTACATCGTAGCGGTGTATCGGGATGGTGGAATTATTTTGGCTATTTCGCCGTCACTCCTCGTTGTGCTTCTTCTACCGAGTGAGTCTTCTCTCCACGCCGCGCCTTGGCTATTAATAGGAGCAAATTAATATAGTCTATACTGTAAAAATAAAAATACACTCCAGCTGTGAGATCGAAGATTATGTCGAAACTCATATTTGCAAGCTGTGTGTGATACTCCGATCGCGCATATTACGGGTTGTGTGTCTTCATTAAGGATATAGGTCGGCGACTCCCCTTGCAACTACAGTGTAGCTATCAGGGTCAACATGGTGATGTTGGGCAGTCTGTGCGCGGAAACTATAAAACCCGTTTCTGAGGGGGACAAAATATGACAGCTGTGGAAGGAAATGCATCAGTTTATCAAGTGAATCCTGTAAGTCGAATATCCGGTGAGGGGAGGGCGGAGTTTATAAGGACGTGGGGGCCTGATTTTGATCAAAAGGGGGGCGGGAGGGGGGGAGGGGGGGGGAGGGGACGGGTGGGGCAGGTCAATTTGTGCGTGGAAACTATAAATATTTCTTGTGGAGGAGGGGGGGGAATGTGGCGGGGGGGGGGGCGGGGGCGGGGGGGGAGGGCTTTAGGTCGCATAGATGTAGGGGTTTGCCATACGCGTGGTGCTAGGTCTAGGCGATGGTGCGGGTGATGGGGAAGGAGGGGGCGTTGGGGGCGGGGGTGGGTGGGAATTGTAGCAGCGGCATGGACGGCTCTGAAACGATAACGAGGCGATATCCAGGGCGTGGAAGTGTTTATTACTCTAGCAGATTTCGATAGTAGGTGGGGCGTTTAAGCAAGAGGAAGCGAGGGGAAAGAAGAAGAGAGAAAAAAAAAAAATAACGGTGCAGACTACGTCTTTTACTTGTCTTCATACCGGTGACTCCACTACCCCACTGATGTCAGCTCAACGGGTAAGCCCTCTACGCGTCGTAGGGATCAACAAACACGACAAGTGTTCAAGCCTCCTTTAGTTAGATCGCCCCCCCAACTCCCCCCGCCCTGATCATGCGCGATTGCAGAGTGTTATGATAAGCGGTATCTGCTGTATGCCGGACCAAAAACAATGAGCAGGGGGAATGGGGTAGATTATAAGGTTCTTATAGTCCACAGTTAGATGCTCAAACATTTTATGTGCGTACGTAGTATGCGAGCATTTTGAGTACAGACGAACATATTCAACATTCCTGCGTTTGTTTGTTATTATGGAGTTTACCTGGTACCGTATCCTATATACGCGTTTTAGTCAAGGTTGCCAAATAGTTTGAAGGATAGTTTTATTTCTTTATCACGCTAGCTTATCAAGTAGTAGCATGGACTGACACTCTTGCAGCACTGCTGTGATACTACGTGTCGCTCTTCCGGGAAGGAACATGCGGAATAACTTGACCCTCGATATAACAACCTCGTCACGTGTAGCGAGGGGTTTGCGCTCTGATCTAACGGTACTCTGAAACAGAAAGAAACACGCGGTTGAATTCGTGCTATACCGGCATCAAACAGGTGTCGCGTCAACTCTGAAATATAGTGACATATTGCGGGATTTGATATATTTTTGCGGGGTTTGCGGTAAATGATGATATATGCGCTAGTTCGGGTAGGACAAAGCCGCTCGAGGAAGGTCTCAAACAGACTAGCCTTTTTCGCGAGCTGGTCCGATGCTTGATGTGGCTTGCTAACCAGACATGTCCGGACATGGCGAACGCAGTGAGATCGGTGTCTAGGAACACGAATTCACTGAGGAAGGTACACTGGAAGCCTGCAGTTGGTATTTTCGCTTTCACCGGGATTTTATGATGGAGCATTTGATTTTGGAGAATGGTAGAATATCTCATGATTATAGTACGCTAGGTGCGTTATTTCTACTGTTTGACAATGAAGTATTAGATTTTTGGGACTTACTTGGGGACGGAAACGGTTTTTGGTAAACTACCCGAGGTCATCCCTGCGTAGTCAGTCTACGGTTTTCTCAACTAGCCCCGTAATGAGACCCAGATGAGCCAAACCGTTCGGTTTTTATCCTGCAAAGAGGGATCACGATACGGAGTATATTATGATCTGGGAGTATGAGATTTTTGGGACTTGGGAACGGCAACGGATTTTGGTAAACTACCCGGGGTAATCCCTGCGTAATCAGTCTATGGTTTTCTCAACTAGCCCCGTAATGAGACCCAGCTGAGCCAAATCGTTTAGTTTTTATCCTGCAAAGAGGGGTCACGCCCACCTGTTACCGCTTGTGCGGGGTAGGATTCGCGTGACCACTTACGAGGATTAAGGCTCGTTAAGTAGGAAAAAGGTCCCCAAGTCGACGAGTTCGATACGTCTGAACGCGAGGGCGACAAACTTTTTCGCGAGCTGATTTGAATTATTTCTTGACGGATAATTCTGCATATGTATTAGCTGGATTCTGGTACTTTTAGGAGTGTATGGTACTTAGGGAGGCAAGTACGAGTAACTGTTTCTTGACTTTTGAAATAATACTTTTTCACGGTTGCGTTGTCTAGTGTGACATTATTTTGGAATTTTGCTCTGGATTTAGCATTTGAAATCTGAATGGGTTTTCAGTATGTACCCAGCCGGGAGGCATTTGTCTAATTCGAAGGTGAGTTTCGAGACTGCTATCCGATCAAAGTTGTTGGCATCCCTATCCCATGGAGCTGACAACCGGTTTATAAGGCAGGCTGAGTTGGTGATTATCGGGCCGATGTTTGAGTTTTTGGATTTTTGGAATTTGGATTTCAGATTTGAGTTTTCGGTCTATGGATTTCGGATTTGAGTTTTTGTTTTTGGATTCAGCATTTTACGGCTTAGATCTCAGGTTTGTGAAGATCGATGTTGGATACTGCCCCTGAATTGTATCGCTAGATTTATGGAGTGTTTTTCAAGAACTATGGTGCTGCAATCTTTCTTTCTTGTCACAGTAGTACTGGGAGGATATTGATTGACCGTATTATTCATTTAATCGTTTTACCCTGATGATATGACAATGTAGCATCATACCGTATTGTTTACGAAACAGGGAGGCTGTTGATTGTATGCTTGGATATGATACGGATATGATGACGGTTGAGTATAGTAGGGGTTTCCAGTGATAGGTTGGCTACATCGTAGCCGTATATCGGGATGGTGGAATTATTTTGCTACGTATTTCGCCGTCACTCACTCGTTGTGCTTCTTCTCCCCGGGTGAATCTTCTCCTCTCCACGCTGCGCCTAGGCTAGGAGCAACTTAATATATATTTGTACGTTTTTTACTTGTTTTCATACCGGTGACTGCACTTCCCAATTTTTGTCAGCTCAACGGGTAAGCCCTCTACGCTTCGTAGGGATCAACCAACTGAACATTTTCCAGGAGTTACGAAAACTGAGAGGCGTTATTATAACGATGGGGTCCACGCCACCCACGGGGCCCCTCCCCGTGGTCGAGCGATCCACGCTGCTCACTTACTCTTCTCAAGACCACGACCTTCATTCTTGGAGATAAGCAATCACTTACCATCTATCCTTTCCTCTCCACCTACATTGCTGGGATACCTCATCCCCTGTGTACCAGAAGCCTGCTCCGCCCCCAAAGAGTCTTACGATGGCTTTCAGCATATTTTGATCCATATCACAGATCACAGAATACAACGCCGTGAAATCGTACCTTCCTGTGATATGTTTTAGGTGATTCCTCGGGGCTCGGGGCGCTTTCACCTGTGGGAGGTGAACACGGCGGCAAAGCGCACCCCACACCAATCCCAAGCGGCCCGTCCTCATCAACGTCAGACGTGGGTACATTTCCAAGGGGTGACCAAACCTCGCGAGAATCACTTTCCCCCCGATACTTCGTGTTCGTGGCATCGGCCCACACCGCAGTACTTCTCGGGAGGGGGGCTTCACAGCCGCTACGGGACTCTCAACGTTTTTTTTTCCTTCTGGTATTTCAAATACATAAGCTGTGTTCGATCAACTTAAGGGACGACAGTCATCTTTGCAAGCTGCCTAATTGTACGGAAGTCCGTGGCCGAAATCTATAGCTTAAGATCGGGACTCAACGGGAGTTGCGGGACTGCTAAGAAAGCGTACATCCCACCCCACCAATGCCGAGTAAGCTGCCACTAATAATGCGTAGGTGCACAGTTCTCAAGGGAACAAAATCTCGCGGGAAGCAGTTCCTTCAGCACCTTCACTTTCACGGTATAATGCTGGTATATATGCTAATGTAGTCCCCAGTTGTACTTCGCGGCAAGAGCTTCAGCCACCACGGGGGGAGATCAAAGGTATTCAAAAATGTACTAAACCTATAGCTTTTCCACGTGAGTCAACGGTATTGTTTACGCGGGATCCGGCCACCACCGCACTCCGGGAACCAATTCCCTCGGCTCTTCACGGTATCGCTGGAATAATCCCCCTTGGTGCTTCCCGCGAAGGGATTCAGCCGCCACGAGACCCAAATCAGGGAGTTGATGTACCGACCCCATGGATTCCACGGGGGGGGCTCAAAGGGAATGTTTGTACTTTATACGGGATCCGGCTACCACGGTGCTCCTCCCGGGATGAGATCCAGCCAGCCAGCGAAATTATTTGTATTGAGCATATGGCGATATGTATATACCTACACGTAATTAGCTTGCGTATTTTGTATCCGCTGGGTCCCGTGAGAGTGAATTCTACTTTTCGAAAAATAAATACAAGCTGTGTATGTTACGGAGGGTGCTCTTTTTCGTAAGGTTCGAACTTGAAAAACACTCTCTCCGGTATCCCCAGGAAATGAAACCGCTTGGATATTGACACGTCCGCCCGTATACCCGGCCGACCTGCTATCCCGACGTTTCAGGGGGGGGGGGGGGGAGTTATAAGGCTTAGTTTGGGAAAGCTATTGGTTAACCTTTTGCAAGTGGTCAAACGGACTAGTTTTACCCCACTAATTCGCTAACACCGATTGCTACTACTGGTATACCGTAGGCGCACACCCTTTCTCGAGCTCGCGCACACGGCTGTGAGCTCCATCAGAGGGCTGTGTCTCTTGCAATAATGAGACTTCTTCTTAGCTCTCTCATCCTCATTATGCTACGAGCTCTCTCATCCTCATTATGTTACGAGGTGCGGGGGGAATCTACATTTCCTCATTTTCGTTTGTTCGAAAAATAAAACCGCATCTACCTTCGATCCCCCTTTCCAATTTTTGGATGTGTTCTGTCGTGACATCCTTCGATCAACCTGTGATCGCATACTCGACTATCCAGGGGTGGCTCGTCTAGACGCGTTCTACGGTAGAGGTGCACACCGACTTTTTTTTTCTGTGCTTCCTCATTTTGGGAGCTTAAGGCACATCCCTCTCAAAAACCGTTTTCGAGAAAAACAAAACTGTGCTACCGAATGAAAAAAAATCCCATGTCCCCTATAGGTACACGACGAGAATCATCATGCAAAAAAAACTAAAACAAAAAAACACCTGTTTCCGACGGTTTTGGGTTAAGAAGCCCCGTCAATGTTCAGAACTCATTTCAGACGAAAAGTGTTATCACCTCTGGCGTAGCACGCGCCTCTAGAGGACGCTTCCCAAGACCGACAACCCTGCATCACCCTCGGGATGATAGTACGACTTGTACCCGATTTAAGAGGACCCGGTGGCCATGAACGCGATAGGGGGGAGTACCCCTGTTTTTCGCTAGTGGGTATATACTTCTACACCACTTATACTTGCCCGAGCGTCCGTCCGTCCTTCTACGGTGTAGACCCCCCCCCATACTTTCTTAAACGAAATCGCCGGGTTGTTTTTGAAACCAGCTCACCGGCGGAATCTCCTGAAATACGGTGCCCCTTGCCACCCCACCCCGACGTCACTGATTGTTCGGTGGCCCTTCCTTGGCAAACAAGAACATAATTGCGGAGATATGTTTTTCATAGCGTTCTTCCTCGTGTCGAGCAGCCGTGAAATGTTCAATACGTGGAAGTGTGGTGAGCTAAAGCTTTATTTTTCCCCATCCGCCGGAGGATAAAAAAAAAAAAAAAAAATCGTTAAAGAAAATCGCTGGTTTTGGGCGGGGCTATCATCGTGGAATCAGTCGGTGACTCTTTAACGCAACGAAAAAAACAAACCCTCCCCTTGAGGCCTTATGATACTCTCTTTGGCGCGACGTAGCTAACAAAAATCCATATGGCGGGGGGGGGGGGGGGGTTAGGTCGCAAGCAGAAAACGGGCGCGAAAGCTTGAGACCTCGAAGGAATGGGGGGTGTCACTCGCGCGAGTGACCCCCAGCCACTGCAAAAACAGGTCCCTAAAAATGGGACCCCCTAACCGTATTAGCCGCGGTGTCTGGGTTTGGCAGAATTAACGGGAGAAAATAATATCGGGAAAATCGGCTTGTGTCGCGAAAACAAAAACCGATGGACTTGCAACTAGAACGGGATTATTTTTTTTCCCTGCAGAGTATATCAGTAGGTAGCAAGAGTAAGGTAACCGAAAGTTGAGATAAGACGCCAAAATTCGCTTGTCATCATGGGATGATGTGGTCTTGCGGGTGCGCAGTTCAACTTTTCGGGAAAGTAAAAGCTCAAGTTCGTCTCCGTTTTTCAGATCATCTGGAGTTAAGAGTTGTCGGGAGATAAAACCAGGCTTGTAGCAAAACCAAGATACTTGGAAGCAGTATTGTATACTGTACATGATCTCTGTTTGCTGGTGTCGTAGAGATAAGGCACTTACTCACATTGGCTTTTGTAACGGGATGTTTTTACAGCGTGGCGTTCAATTTTCCAGGGCTTTTTCACCGGGTGACCCGGCCCGACCCGTGACATTTTAAAACTTCCTGGCCCGACCCGACCCGTGAGATTTCGAGTTCACCTCATGACGCGACCCGACTCTACTCGTGCGTTTTTTTTTTGGACGCATGCTAGATACGATCGAGGTGTACGTACCGGTCGGTGTTTTTCCTGGAAAGTCCTTACTTACTTGAAGAGCTCTTTTTTTTTCTTGCAACACCAAAAAAAACAACTTGATTTGAAGCAAAACCCTGAAAGAATTTTTGTGTGATGAAACCAAACCATGGCCTACTAGGTGTACAAAAATAAAATGTTTGGAGAAAGAAAAAAAAAAAAAACACTGATTCTACGATACCCCTCCCCCCCCCCAAAACCGGTGATGTTTTTTTAGAACGTACGTTTCATGGTTGCTCGCCACGAAGAAGGATGCTACGAAAACATTATCTTGACACAATTTTCTTGTCTGCGAAGGGCAATCGAACAATGACCTCGGGGTGGCAATGGGGCACCGTTTTTCAGGAAGTACGGTGAGGAGAGAGATTTCGAAACCGGCAATTTTCGTGAAAGGAAAGTTATGGGGGCTATCGTAGAACAACTCACGGTAACGTTCTGACGAATTTCGGGTTAAGGAGCCACGTGCGTCTCCCTCGGAAAAACAATGAACCTACTAAAAACAAGTGCTACTAGTAGTGTACCTCTGTCGTAGCACTGCACGCGTCGTTTAACCTCCAGCGTGCCGGGACATGACCGTTTGTGATGCTACGATACGATAGAGATGCATCACCTTTTTTTTTCTGAGGTTCTGCACTTTAGGAGGAGGAAGTCAAGACATGTCCTTCTTAACCCAAAAACTGATTTGGAGCAAAAAAACTGCTTTATCGTGGATGAAGAATCCCATAGCATATTAATAGGTATAGAACGAGGATCATGCAAAAACCAAACGGGCCTATTCTTTTTTTTTCTCCGACGATTTTTGGTTAAGGAGCCCCGTCATTCAGAAATCATCTTCGGGCAAAAAAATACCACCTCTATCGTTCGGAGCACGCGTCGAACCCGTGAGAAGTCCTGGATGTTTCGGAAAAATAAATACCAAAGATGTAACCCCATCCGAACGTTTTTAACCCCTTTACAACTGGAAACCCGTTTTTGGGGACAAAATTACTTGGATTTAGTATAGGGAGGGGTTCGGGGGCTCTAAAGGGGTCAAGACTTTTCGGGAGATAAGAGACTAGAAAAATCGGTTTGTCGCGAACACACACAGCATTACGTTGAATTGGTATGGGATCACTTTTAGAGTATGGTGGAGATATGGCCATCGTACAGTAGAGATAAGACACCTAATTTGGCTTGTCACTGGGTGGTCTTACAATGGGTAAGCCAACCACTGTACACAGTCCGTTGAGGGGGACAATATCAATGCGTGACCAAGGTGGTTGTTTAAGTTTGTTATTATTCCGGGCCGAGAGAGCGCGTGGGTGGGTGCCAACAAAGAGCCACAAAGACAGCGCGAACCCAAAAAATAAGTCAAGCAAAGTCGCACCAATCCATGACCCAACAATCCGAATCTAGATGTGTGTTTGACAGGGTAAGTACTCTTTGGGGTATCCCGGGTAACCTAACCCGGGGTTTTTCCTACCAACTGGTGGGGATTTTCTATAATGCCGCCCATCTAAACTCCACTGCTTGGCGGTTTTCCGTGGCCTATTCTCAAGCGCACTTTCTGCTTAAGATATGACCATTTCACCGCCCCCCCTTTCGATGGGCTCCAACTCGGAGAGCTTGATGGTAGGACAACATGCCTTTCCATCCGCTGAAACCCATCCAACTTCCCAGCATGTTATATGATACACCCTCTGCTTCGTTTTGCTTCAAAGCCAGGGAAGGGTAACTCCCCCCCGCCCACACACACCTTCCTGCTGAAGCACACCCACATTGAATTTCACCGAAAACCTACTCAAAATCTACCGAAATCCAATGAATTTCACTGGAATCCTCAGTGAAACCCAGTGAAATCCACGGAAATCGACTGAATGTCACCGGAATCCCCAGTGAAACCCACTGAAATCCACGGAAACCCACTGACAGCAGAAACTGCATCACGACACGTATCTGGACAGGCAGTGGTTATCGATAGATACAATACATTTCGCATCGACCGATATCCCTCTTATCCCCTGAATGCCATTCCCCTTCCGAATCTGGACACGCAGTGATTATCGGTAGATACAATATATTTCGTATCCCCATCCTCTTATCCCCTGAATGCCATTCCCCTTCCCGGACAACAAACTGATCTGCCGGTGTTCAGCTGCTTGGGATCGGCCGGTGTTGCTCCCCCACTTTACTTCGTCGGGACACGCACGGCATGCAGAGCTTGTTGACGGCGGGATAACATGCCTTCCACTCGTCGGAAACACGCCGAAACCCAATCGCACAGCATACAGCATCTACCATGTCTACGCCAGGGAAGCGTAAAAAAAATGCCTCCCTTTCCTACTGAAACCCCCACTGGAGTCCACTGAAATATATCCTGAAATACGCTGAGTTCTCCTGCAATCCACCGACATCCGACACTGGAACCAGATCACCGAAAGCCACTAAAATCAATCGAAAGTCGCCTAAATCTATTATCATCACAAGGCGTATTATCGATGCCATATTGTCAGGAGTTACGGCTGCTGTTAATGGGTTGTCTTTGTCGGTTTCGGCCTCAGCTCGCAAATACGAACATCGACGTATCTTCGATCTCAAAAAAGGAAAATCACTGTTAACTCCTTGTTACGGAATCGACATCAAATATGATGGAAATCTTCCTGCTTAAAAAAAGTTTGTAATGCTTTTCAAACTCGATTCGTGAAAATATAAATCGCGCGATCCGTGAAAATGTCACTTTTTTTTGGCAAGGTTCATTAGGTATGGTGAAAAAAAAAACAGGTTAGAAGCGACATTAGGTATGGTAAAGAAAAAACAGGTTAGAAGCGACCCTAATCCCCTTAAGACATCGGTTGAGTCCTCAGTATCGTTCCAGAAAACGCCAAAAAACATTATACGTGACCAGAAAAGAAAAAATAACAACTCGTGACATTTTTCAAAGTCTGAAATGGCACGTTTTCAAACGAATTACCTCTTCCTCGTTTCGATTAGTGACATCATTTTTGTTTTGCTTTTTCAATACTTTTCAAAGTCACGATTTGTTGCAGCACATATTACCAGCTTGGAAACATAGTATCGACCCAAAACTTGTCGAACTCACAGCTGACGTATCTATAGTAATTGAATGCAAATATCACGAGTCGCGAGAATGCCGCGTGTTTTTTTCGTTTTTTCTTCGTTAGGATTGACCCTACTACGCCAAGGAAGGACAGAGCTAAACCCCCACCGTTCTTACGCAAACCCATTAAACTCAACGGAAATCCACTGAAATCCACTCAACTCAGACGTGCAATTCACAGAAACAATCCAACACACGTTTTCATGGCGAGATCTACTTGGTGATTTTCTTTGGCGTTCCTTCGTCTGTTTCCTGTGTCCCCACAACTTCATTGGGCCTCAGCCTGGGGAGCTTGGCGGCCACCCGCACCACGGTAACCGCTAAAGTGTGCTCATCACTGCAAATCAATGCAGTCCACTGACATCCACTGAAATTCACCGACAACCACCGAAATCAACTGAAATCCACTGAAACCTACTGAAATCTCCTGGATTCCAAACGTCATCACGACAACCACCTGACGCTTTTCTTTGGTGCTCCTTCCTTGACTTTTGCCCCTCATTACTTCCCTGAGCCCCAGCCCGAAGAGCTTGATGGCGGCCCACACCGCGGCAGTCGCTACATCATGTTCATCACTGAAATTCACCGAAATCCACCGAATTTCATTGACTATCCATTGATATCGACCGAACGTCACTGAAATCTACCGAACCCAAATACCATCACAAGGTCTACTTGCTGCTTATTTTCTTCGGCATCCCTTTGTCGGCTTTTTTTTTTTCGGCTACATTGTGGGGCCCCGGCCTGAACAGCTTGATGGTGGCCCGCACCGCGAAAACCAATAGGGTGTGCTCGTCGTTGGAATTCACCAAAATTCACTGACATCCACTGAAATATCGACTGAATTTGCTGACACCAAACGAAATCTACTGACATCCACTCAAGCCCACTGAAGTCCACTAAACTTAATTACTGTAATCATCGCGATATCTACTTGGCGCTTTCCTTCGGCGCTATGGCTGCTTGACACTTACTGCTTTCGCTCCCCACTGTTTTGTTGGGCCCCAGCCTACAGACGGCCGTTCACAGACATCAAATCCACTGACGTCCATTGACATTCACTGGAATCGACCGGATTTCACTGAACGTTACTGGAATCCAGCGAACTACTTTAGTCACCGCGATGTCGACTTGGTGCGATTATTTGACGTTCCTTCGTTGGTTTTACCCCCCAGTACTTCGCTAGGCGCCAGCCTGGAGAGCTCGACGGTGGCCCGCACGGCGACAACTGCTGGGGCGTGCAATTTACTGAAATTCACCGAGGTTCACTGAAAATCATTGACATTCACTGAAATTCACTGAAATCAACATGAATCCACCGAAATTCAAACACCATCACAAGAACTTGATATTTTTTCTTTGGCGTTCCTTCGTCAATCCCCCCCCCCCACAACTTCGCTGGGCCCCAGCCTGACTAGTTTGATGGCGGTCCACACCGCGGGAACAGCCAGGGTTTGCCTGGGCAGACGTCTCTTAGAGCGGCATATTGTGCTCATCACTGAAACGCACTAAAATCCACTGAAATCCACTGAAAGCCACCGAAAGGCACTATTATAATTCGCCAAACTAATTTGAAATGCACTTAAATTCACAACAAAGTGAGCCCAAATCCTATGAAACCCACTGAAAACCACATTAAAACATTCTGAAATTCACCGGAATCTGCTGAAATTGCTGAAATCTACGACACCCACCCATGAAACCCAAAAATCATCACGAGAAGATGTCTACTTGGTGGCTTTCTTTGGCGTTTTTTCTTCGGTGTTGCCCCCCGTTGCTTCGTTCGGCCCCAACCTGAAGAGCTTGACGGACGCCCACACCGCGGCCACCGCCAGGATATGCCTGAGCAGACGCCTCTTGGATTTGTACATGTTGCTCATCGTCAGCCACACCAGGCGCTTGGTCATGCCCCCCAAACAGAGCGTCAGCGTATCTGAGCGGCAAAGTAAAATGTACAGTGTCATCCAACAACCGAATCAAACTAAAACAAAAACTCCCACGAGACACAGGTGTATGGAAGCATGGTAAGCTTAGACTTATGTCATTCTACCTGCACCGCCCGAAGACCAAAACAGAAAAATAAATAAAAAGGACGTGACTGACTTGGCCTGGGAGCGGGAAAAAGGGAAACAACTTCTTCATATAGGTGACATGAAACATGTAGTAGGCGACTTGTTTGTTTGTATCAACATACAGCAGTCGTTCCATATTAATCGGCGCTCATTGGCATTCACACCCAGCTGCTTGGGAAGCCCCCCCCCCCCTCCCCCCCCGGGGCAGAGCGTTACCTGACGGGGAAAATGCAAGGTCACTCGACATGCGGCACACGACGAACGACGCAAGACACGTGCTACCGTAGGGGTTCACCGTTGTTTTTCCGAGGCTCCTAACCACTTGAGGAGGTCTTTAAGGAGGTTTACGCCTTCTAAGGCAAACACTAATTTCAAGTGGACTTACAAAAGTGCGATCCAATGAGCAAATCCACAGCCTAGAGGTATACATGACGTTTACATATATATGTACATATTTCATAAAAAAGATGAAAAACGTCAGCAGCTGTGCTGAGTGCGGGCGATTGAACCGTTGAAACTCAACTTTGCAAGCTGCGTGGTACATCTACAAGCATATATTTGACTGATTCTACGATAGCCTCCCCCAAAACCAGCGCTTTCCTTCAACGAACGCTTCATGGCTGCTCGACAGTAGGAAGGGTGCTATGAAACATAAAAACCATTACATATTTTATTTCTTGCAAAGGAAGGTCGAACAGTGACGTCGGGGGGCAAGGGTCGCCGGTCTTCAGGAGATACGGCCGGGAGCTGGTTTCAAAAGCCGGCGATTTACTTGAAGAAATGTTGGGGCGGCTACCGTAGAACGACTCATTTCATTTATGATGTATACATATTGCCAAACACGAATGATACTCACAGGCGATTTTGGGGTTTAGGAGCGCCGCCATTAACACAAAAGAAAGGACCGAAAACGCGCCACCTCTTTCGTATACAGCACGCGTCCTCCACAAAATTCGGGGAAGCGTGTTGCCCACACCAAGCAATTTCAGAAAAACACCGAGGGCGATGTTATCGAGAGCCTAGGCAGAGCGTGCAGCAGTGCGAGTGGTGCCCGCCGCGGTGGAGGTACACCGATGTGTTTTCCGAGGCTCATAACCGCTTGAGGAGGTCTATACCCCATCCAAAAACGTGCGCTGTGGGAAAAAAAAAAGAATGTGCAACCCCGATGAACAAATCCCACCTAAAGTATAAATGCCAATACTTACCATTATAGTGGACAAAAAATAAGACACCTCCCAATAAAAACTCACTCATATAGTATATTGCGAGTACCAACAACGCAGCCTGCAAAGATGAGTATTGACCTGAAATTCGTCAAACTCACGGCTGACGTCCTTGAGAATTAGTTATAAAATCCCATCGCTTAGAGGTACAACACATGAATAAAAACACCTGGAATTGCAAAGCAAAATGATGACATTCCGACCACGTCAGGGTTAAGGAGCAAAAAAGTGCTCGTGCCTCTGTCGTTCGTACCACTCGTCGAGCAAGACCTTCGAGAAGGGATTGGAAAAAAGAAAGACGCGCGCTAATGCAGAGTTGACACCCTTTTCTTTTCGCCTTCTGAGGGTCCTCCCATGAGGAAGCTCTGTACCCCTCCCCAAAAAACTGAATTCGAGAGCAATAGAAGTGCAACATCGATGAACAGTCCCACGGCCTATATATGTACGTATACCAAGAAAAAAAAAAAATGCCAAACGAAAATGACGCGCTCTGACGATTTCTTCGGCCCCGCAATTCAGAAACTGTTTCAGAATAAAAAGTGAAACAGGCTCAAAATATCTCACACGATAAAACGGCTTGTTTTGCGCGTATTACCACATCAATAACTTCACACGCCGCATCAGGTACCTATTGATGATTCGTGTCTCTCAGGGCAGACAGATCCCTGATCTCTGATCACCTGTATGGTCCACAGATCATAGTTGTGTGGTGGGAGCCGAAATACATGCAAGAACTAGCACATGTTCTCACGGTAAATCGACTTGTTTCGTGCGTAATGCCATATCAATGCTTCACACGCCGCACAGATCAGACACCTATTCATGGCACGTGCCTCCCAAGGCAGATAGATCCCCGATCTGTATGACCTGTCGGGTCTACAGATCATGTCTGGCGGGAGCTGTATGACCTGCATAACCTAGGACATGTTTCGAAAACGGACTGGCGCTACGATAGAGGTACAGCGGTATACCATATTTTGGATTAAACCTTTTCTGAGTGACGGGGCTCCTCAACCCGCCTGTAGCCCCAAAATCCTTCCTAAACTAACTTTAAGTAAATTTGTCCCCAAAAAGGGTTTGCAGTAGTAAAGGCGTTAAGCCGCAACCCTTCGAAGGCCCTTCTTGCTTGGCAACATGAACGTGGTTTATACGTAGGCCATGGGCTTGGTTATAGGTGTTTTGCACTTTTCAGTTTAGTCAAGATGCGTTTTCGGGGTGAGCTATCGTACAGAGCTCCTCGAGTGGTTACGAGCCTCAGAAAAGAATCGGTGCACCTGTACCGCAGCACGTGCCTTCGTCGGTCGGACCTGCACTAACCAGATCCTACCGACGAAGACATGCTGCGGTAGAGGTGTACCATTTTATGGCTGGGGGAGCTCCTACCGACGAAGACACATGCTGCGGTAGAGGTGTACCATTTTATGGCTGGGGGAGCTCCTACCGACGAAGACACCTGCTGCGGTAGAGGTGTACCATTTTATGGCTGGGGGAGCTCCTACCGACGAAGACACCTGCTGCGGTAGAGGTGTACCATTGTATGGCTGGGGGAGCTCCTACCGACGAAGACACCTGCTGCGGTAGAGGTTACTATTTTATGGCTGGGGGGGCTCCTACCGACGAAGACCCCTGCTGCGGTAGAGGTGTACCATTTTATGGCTGGGGGAGCTCCTACCGACGAAGACACATGCTGCGGTAGAGGTGTACCATTTCATGGCTGGGGCCCCTCCCTTGAACAGCTCTACACCTCGCCCGAAAACTGAGTTTTGAGTAATTTGCGAGTGAAGCTCAATAAACAGGTCCACCGACTAGATGTAAAAAAGCCTTAATGTTGCAAAACAAGAGTGACATTCCGACGACTTTCGATTAACGTCGGCTAAGGAACCTTGTCATCCAGATTTTCGTTTGGCGCAAAAACTGCTACCTTTTATCGCAGCACGCGTCTCCTGCGCCAAAAAATATCATCACGAACGACACGGGATCTAGGCGATCCACGGAGGCATCAATCAGCACGGACGCGGCTTGTGCTGGATGTAGATCGGCGGAAAAGAAAACCAGTCTAATGTCAAGGACACACACACATATCATCATATCGTGGTCTGTTTCGACGTGTGCAATGGTTCTATGTGGTTGGCGCTCATCGTGAGCCAAGCCAGGCGCTCGGTGTCACGCCTCCCCGGGAAAGCGGCTCAGCGTATCTAACGGCGAGACAAGCCAAGGCCAGTGACCAACGAAAAACCGAGTTGAAAAAAAGTGGTCCCCCCTGCAGGGGCAACAGTTGTTGGATTAACTAATAATGCACCTGTCCGATTGAGCTCCTCAAGTGGGGAACTAAGCGATACCATGCCATTTTTACGAGTACAGCAGTGGCTGCTTTCAGGACTAGCGCATAGAAAGGTCGGTCGGGTTGCGCGAACGAATGCCTTCTAAACCATTCTTCGGGTGAGAGACATTGATATCCTAAGAGTTAGGTTCCCAGAAATTCCTTAGAGTCTGCCGCACCCCGAGCGTGGGATGACTCATAACGGAGGCATGGCACACATAGATAGGTTGCGGACGCTACGATGGAGGTGTCAGTCTTATGGCAAAAAACTATTTTCAGACTATGACGGGGCGCCTTACAACACACAAAAAAATCGTCGGAACGTCATTTTCGTTTTTTTTGTTTGCAGATACGACAATACTTTTTCCTTTTGTACACCTGAGGCCGTGGGTTTTGGTCATCGTGCGGCGACAGAGGCACGCCATTTTTTTTGGCAAAACATTTTTTTTATGAATGACGGGGCTTTTAGCACCGCGGTCCCCGACACGGGACACAACACTTGGAGTTGGAATATAATAGTTGTAGGAGTTGGGAGTGGGTTAGGTTAACATGTCAATAAAATTGTGGCCTAGGTACACCACGAGAATCATGCGAAAAAAAAATGACTGGATTTCGGACGATTTTAGGGTTAAGGAGCCCCGTCGTTCAGAAAACCATTTCCGCCAACAAAAGGTATACCTTAATGTCTCTATCGTAGCACGCGCCGGAAATTTCGACGATTTCGGGTTATTAACCCGTTCGGGACCCATCGATCAATACAGACCAAAACGCGACGAGCGCGATCTAGTCAGTCGTCTCCGAAACAATCAGTGGTATGGACAACACTCACTGTGAGTATGGTGGATGAAATTAAGAAGGAAAACCCCGGATCCCGCCAGGATAGCCATCATTACCCGCGCAGACCCCTTCTCGCCGTCCGCCGCTTCGCATGTATAGGGAAGGGCACAAGAAACGGAGGCCATAAAAGGGGGAGGGCACAAAGAGGGGGATGGCACAAAGAGGAGGATGGCATAGAGAGGCGGGGGCGTACACGGGGGGGGGCAAAAAGAGGGGAGGGCACAAAGCGGGAAGGGCATAAAAAAAGGGAGGGCATACAAAAGAGGGGGGCACAAGGAGGGGGGTGGCACACAAAGGCGGGGGGCATAGAGAGGGGTGGGCATAGAGAGAGAATAGAGAGGGGAGGACATATCGAGAGAAGGGGAGCGGGGGCGATGAGATCACGTTGATACGCGCCACGAACCAAACAGCAAGCGGTAGCAGCAGCGGCATTAGGGCAGTTGTGGTTGCGGAAGTTGCAGCAGTAGCAACTTGCATCGCACATGCGCCAGAGACGAAACAAAAAGGGATACAAGCAGCGGCATCAGTTTGCGTAGACTAGTCGTCGTTGCAGCTTTCTTTTTTTTTGTTTTACTCACCCCATCTGATAGCTTTAGCATTTTTTTCTCTCTCTCTCTTTCTCCTTCCCCAGACGCAGCTCAGATCTACAGTGACCAGGAGGACCCCTCCACCCCCTCCCCGATACGGTAAGTGCCTTCATTTTTTTATCGCGAGAAGTGTTCACACCTCTCCTCCCTCGTCGACTAGCATGGAATCGCGCCTACCCACGCTGC
>JABAKD010000007.1:10339664-10382164 GCA_012845835.1 Undaria pinnatifida
CCAGCACCAGCACCATCACCACCATCACCACCACCACCAACAACACCAACACCAACACCAACAACAGCAGCAGCATACATACAGCACTCACAAAATGTTAGCCACCCCCGAACCATCAGTGCAGCGAGGAAAGAAAACAGCCCGTACACGAAACTGAGCCAAATCACATCCCCACAGTCCGTCATCGAACCAATGGCATGGAAACAATCGAATATGAAAGGAGCGGAGGGAAGGAAGGAGGGGGCAGCGAGGGCAGGCGGGGGGAGGAGGGAGCGGGAGCGGGGAAGGGGAGGGGGAAATGGGGGAAAACAAGAGGGAGGACGGAGGGGTGGGTGGCGGGAGGGGGGGGGGGGCGGGGGAAGGGCAAGGGGAGGGGAGGGGAGGGGGGGGGGGGGGGTGTACTCAGTTTGTGCATGGTCGAAGTCGCATGACCATAGACCCTCGCATCCCTACTCTGCCGGGACGGAGCACGTCGGGTTTTCACCAACCAGGCCGACATTGGGGGGGGGGGGGGGGGGGGGGGCATGAACAGGACGGGGAAAGGAGAAAAGCGCAATTCCGTCATTGAACCAATCGAACGGAAGCAACGGGGCGGGAGGGAGGAAGGGGGAAGCAAGTAGAGGAGAATAGAGGAACGGAAGACGTGAGGGGCTGGAGGGGGGATAGAGGACAAGGGACAGGGGTCGACAGGGAAGGGGGGAGGGAGGGGAGAGAGTAAGCAAGGTTGGGAGGCGATGAGATGAAGATGAAGGTTCAGGAAAGGGGAATCGAGAGCGCAGGGGAGAGGAGAGGGGGGAAAGGATGGGGAGGGAAGAAAGGGGAAGGGGGGGGGGGGAACTCATTTCATGCATAGCCGTGGTTTTAAGACCATTGACCCTCGCATTGCCGGGATGGAGCACGTTGGGGTTTCACCGACCAGGCAGACATCGCGTGAACCAAGCGCGAAAGCACCGTGAGGTAATCGGCGAGCCGCATGAAGGGTGAGCTGAATCCTGCTGAGAACGTCTTGTGAGGGGACTTCCGCACCTTGTGCGTGTTTTCGGATAGCAGGTTCGAACTAGTTTTTCTTCTGGTGTGGGCAACGGGGAGGGAGGAGGAGTGACGGGTGAACGGGTGGGAGGGCTACCCACGAAACGAAAAACGCCCCGGATGGGATTTATAGGGTGGCGTGTGGTGTAGCTGGTTTAGTCTCCCGCGCGAAAATATTGCCGGACGCAAAAAAAACGGGACCAAAAGCGCGCTAACCATTTTCTTGAGTTCACAGAAATGAAGCCCACAGACCTTCCCCTGATGACGTAAAACTCGAACTGCATCTTCTCGGACAGGAAAGCGATGGCGGAAGTTGCGATGGCTTCGTTGTAGCTGGCCGCAGCGGTGTACGTTAGCTGGCAAAAGACGAAAACGGAAACAACGGAACAAAAAAAACGGAAACAAAGCAACCCGGGACAAGTCAGTCAGTGGTCAGCAGTTGGGCACGGATCCCACACCTGGGGAACAATTTTCTTGGCATTAAATTATCGGGATATTTTGCCTGGGGAGAGTTCGTTCTATATTGGTTTTAGACTGGGCTTTGATACTTTCACGTTGCAAATCGCTGCTATGTTCGATTAGTCTCGGCCTACAGGGATTGCTTGCTACCGCAACAGGCGCGAAGGCGCGGGGTCGCGGATAATAACCTGTTGCTTGCTGGTTTTGTAGTCTGGTGGCGGTGGAGGTGGCGGTGCTTTTTCTGTGGAGTGGTGGGTGTACACACAAGCAAACACAAAACCTGCTGCGTGTCGTGGATCAGGCGGGTTCATTATACTTGATTTTAGACTGGGTTTGGGTCTGTCACGTACGTACTCAGGCTGCTGCTGCTGCTTTGTGCCTTTCAATGAACTCGGCCAACCCGCCGCAGTGGCAGGTGCAAGGACCTCACACGACAGAAGCGGAACTGCCGCTTGCTCGTGTTGTAAACTGGTGGAGGTGGTGGTGGTGGTGTGCAGCTGCTACTGCAGCTGCAGCTGCTGCTGTGGCGTGTGACGTTAGCGCACGCACGCATAAGACCTGTCTGTGTCCTCTGGTGTATACAATAGCAAGACGGACGTCGTTTGTAAAAAACTAACGTCGGCCCTGACTGTTGTACCCACCGTGGTCCTCGTCGTCACAGCGACAGAGAATCAGGCTCCGAGGAACGCAACAACTTATACTCCGGCGCGATTGCACCACTATGTCACCAGATGGCCGCCGGCTGCGTAGTGGTGCAGCGTCGATTGTCTGAGCGCCTGTGCTATCTCTCACGTAAGCGCCGTGTACGTGGGTCACCTCTTGGCAAGTCCCACTGCAGCCGTGTCTCAATCGCAGCGCCCAGCTCGGTGCAATCACCGCCAATCATAACTGTCTATCCGTATAAAATACTTACAAAACTCGTGTTTCATTCGCCGAATTTGCCGAATTTTCCTGCCGATAAGCCAATCATATAACGACATCCTTACACAAAAAAAACTCAGGTATAGGCGCTGTGCCTGCAGTTGTGGCAGTGGCGGTGTTCGTTGAAAACCCAGAAAAAAAATAACCGCAGTATAATAGTAGTCGCAGAAGCAGCAGTATATAGCAGTATAAAAAACAAGTACAATATTTTTCGCCGTGTGTCCTGAGCGCTCCTCGGCTTTTCATTTTAATACACGCATTATTGTGCTTTTTGCTGTGCTAACTTGCGATGAGGATCACCCCTCCGTCCGAAACTCCCTCCTCGAGCTCCCCTACCCCCACTGCTGTACTGACTGTGCCGCGGGCGGCCTTGGTAGTGATGTTGCCGCATCGCGGTGGGGCGGGTTTTTTTAATCGTTTTCGTTCGAGGCGGGGCAGACTTTTGATGTGTTCCGATATCTCCCTAACTGGTATATACCGCCTCATTATCGCTGTGAAATACCATACTCGCATCTCAGCTGGTCAATTAGGCTATAGTGGTTATTTTTTAAAGGCGAGGCGGACTTTTACGTGTTCCGACCTCTCCCTGCCTGGTACCGTCTCATCATCACTGAAAAATGCAATACTCGCCTCTCAGCAGAACAGTCAGGCGATAGGCGGTACTTTTAAAAGGCGGGGCGGATTTTTTCGTGTTCCGATCTCGCCCTAACTGGTACCGCCTCATTATCACTGAAAAATGCAGTACTCGCACCACAGCAGATCAGTCAGGCTGTAGGCATTGTTTTTCAGGCGGGGCGGACGTTTTATGTGTTCCGATCGCTCCGTACCCCCTAGATGATACCGCTTCATTGTCACTGTAAAAACAGCACTTGCCCCACAGCAGATCAGTCAGGTTTTAGGCGACTTATTCCAGGCGGGGCGGACTGCTTATGTGTTCCGATCTCTTCCTACCCCCTAGATGGTACAGCCTCATTATCACTGTAAAATGTTAGTACACGCATCTCTAGCAGATCAGTCAGGCTGCGATATATTTTGCGTTGCTGAGAAAGCAGCAGCACACGCATCCCCTCCATCAAAGGAAATACAACACCAAGAACAAAAAAAAGCTTCGAGCACAGCACAATTTAACCGTCGAACAAAGCGGTGTTTTATCTCTCACCGTCGAGCACAGCACGCACACCAACTGCAGGGTGAACGCCGAGGTCGCGAGTGCCGTGTAGAGCAAGTGCAGGCGCCTGTTGCTGCCGGGCTTAGGGGCGATGAACATGGTGCCCAGGGCGGCACCTCCGAGAAGCGCGGCGGGGGTGCGAATGTTGGCCAGCTCCGCCAGCACACCAGAGAGAACATTGTGCTCTACACAACAAGCCGTCACCAACATCAAGAACGACACCAGCACGAATGGCGTAGCAACGGCGACCATACGTTTAAGCTGCTGGGTGTAGATAATGCATCCTTCGGATGTGGGGATTAATCAGTGTCTTGAGGTAGCACGGCTAAAAAATGCTTGCTATCACACGAATCACAGCAGTATCATACGATGTGTACCAGATACTAAGATGCTCATTCGCGGTCGTTCTTTATCTCCCTCCAAACACGTGAACACAATATGTCACACGTTTTACAATGTACAATAATACACATACAATGATAATTACAACCCGCCCATTGGTCATGTTAAATGTGATAATATCATGCTTATTACGACTCCCGCCCTCTTTACTGACCATGTCACGTAATAATATCATGCGTACTATAATATCATAATATCTACCCTCCATGCGGGTTCAATATTATCAGTGCACAGAATGATTATTTTGGCAAATCGTCCTGTTGTTGTTGTTGACCCTCAAAACATCCACGGGAGTGACCGACCTATAGTCTAATATCTTTCATGAGGATCAAACATATATCACGCGCAAACGACCTTCCGAAATTTTTGCGCAACTGCTGTATATAAGCGAAACATAGATGTACCACGCAGTCAACCATTTAATCGGTCGTACTCACAGCTGACGTTTTTCAAATTTATAAAACCTTATACATCTCCCAGACGCACGGCCGGGCTGTGGATGTAGGCCAGCTCCGCCAGCACTGGATGGCACCGCAACAATGACACCAATGTACGCCGTTAGGACTGTTAACAGATGTCTTCTGCTTCAAAACCAATAAATACGCCATTTCATTCAACCCGTGTACAAGCCGATATATTTCCCAACAGTGCGGGCGGGGTGTGGATGTTCGCCAGATCCGCCAGCACGCCAGAAAGAACGCTGTGCCCTGGAAAACAAAACAAAACACGTACTGTAGCTATAATAAGGGCTTTTCACGAATCATGACCCGACCCGCGGATCGTGCCAGGAGGTTATCAAACTCTCGTGGGTCGAGCGGGGTCGAGTCTGGAGATCTTCGAAGAAATCTCACGGAACGGGACGGGTCGGGTCGGGTCGGGTCGAGTCAGAAGGTTTTCCATCTCATGGGTTGGCGGAACGGGTTTCCCTGATTCGACCTGACCCCTGAAAAGCCGTGGTGATAACGTTTTCTTTTGCGCAGCTCGGACAGCTGATGAGCTAGATCACATAGATCATACAGATCACATAGATAATCAGCAGACGGTTTTACACCTCGGACAGATGACGATCAAGATCATATAGATCGTATAGATCATCTAAATAAGGTCCTATAGCTAGCTGTCGTTAGGAGAGATTAAGCAAAATCTATATACCTGGTATACGGAGTGACCCAGGCAACGGTCTAGGGGAGTCACTTTTGAGCACTTTTGGTTTTGAAATGGCTCGGGGTCACTCGCGCGAGTGAGCCCCCTGTGTTTTTGCGGTCTTGAGCTTTCGTGGTGTTGTACATTTCGAAGTGAATCCACAACGGAATGGTAAGCTACCCTGCGCCAAAAAAAGATGTCCGTGGGGTACAGAATCATTCGTGCGAGCAGCTCAAACCCGGCACAGACAATGAGGGTACCCCCCCCTACCCCGGAAGCGTGTGCTAGATCGTGCAGATCGTACGGATCCCACCCGGCGACAAGAGCTGTGTATAGATCATACAGACCTTCTTGAAATATATACGCAGATCATCAGGTAAGTGGGGATCGATGACCCGCCCTACACGCGTGAACAATGTCACAATTTTCACATACAACAACTCCGTAAAATTAACGAGCAGTTTAGAGTACGCGCGGCGCGCGGCCGACAGATCACGCAGTCCATAAAGCCGAGCATCGGCCACTAAACCGGTCGGGGACACAGCTGGCGTGCTTGTTGTATCACAATATTTTATTGCGAGCGAAGCGACTCTCTCTAATTCACGACGGCAAAAAAAAAAATAAGGGCTCCTTTTCCAGATTCGTGTGGCCGAATCGCCGTGTCCAGCCCGACCACCGGAACCTCCCAAAAAAGAACAAACCGAGGAAATGGTCGTAGTTTTCTTCACCATCCTCGGCAGCAAGCGTTTTTCTTCGCCATCCTCTGCACTAGCAGCAGCAGCAGCCGCGGCGGCGGCGGCGGCAGCGGCAGGTGCTATGGGAAGAAAGCAGCAGTGATAGCAATAAATGCAGCAGAACAGCAGCCACGGGATTCACCAGGAGCCTTCCGCGCCCGGCGACCGATCTGCCCATGTTCGTGATTCACCGCCAAGGCCAGTTGTTTCAGCGGCGTGGAGTGACTGTCGATTGCATCATGTTCGACTGTTGTGCCGCTTCCCACCGACGCGGCAGCTCAGAGCCGCCTTTACCACAATTGATTTGTGAGTTATTATCTAGGATACCGTGTGAAAATCGGGGAAGTTGGTTTGGCCCACGTGTGCTTCCAGCATTACGAGAAGGAAACTATACTAAAAAAAATACCCAAAATACTACTGTAGACCCTAACCCTAACACTATCCCTATAACCCTAACCCTGACCCCGACCCCGGCCCTGCCCATAGAACTTTGTCCGGCAAAAAATCCGAGTTTGTTGCTGTTGTTGTGGTTGAAAATTTGGTCGACCACAGTAAAACTCAAACAACAAGATATTCCACGATTCCCATACTTCCATCCAAAATAATAAACCAGACGTCTCGAAAAACGCTACTATTAAATAGCAGTGCGGGCGACAGCTACAAATGTCCACCAGTGAGAATTCCTATTAACAGCGAGGGCTACAGCATCTTAACGTGTTTACAACTGGCAACCCGTTTTGGGACAAAATTACTCGGAATTAGTATAGGACGGGGTTTAGGGCTAAAAAAAAAGTAGTGCCGATCGCGTTTAGCTCTCACCGACAGCGCCACCTCTCAAGACAGCCGCGGCCACCGCCGCCGACGCCGGTGCTAGTTTAGCGCATGCGGCGCGTCCTGTCCGACGGGTGGAGGCGGGGTAGGGGGAAGGGGGTAGGGCACGACGCGGTGGGTGAATATGCTGCTGCCAGAAATGGAAGGCAGTCGTAGTCTCCGTGAGCATTGTGGTCGTTGGGGTGGTGATGCTACAGTAGGTATAGCGGCGGGTGTCGACGATGCGGGTCGAACGAGATGGCTAGGAAACCGGTCAGGAGTTCGTAGAGACAACAGGGATATTTCTTCCGGGGGACATTGTGTGGAACTCGGGAGGTCCCTCTACTTCATCTTAATATCTTGGTATATGATACCTGGTACCTGTGTTCATAAACATTCTGCTTCGTATCTACCCCTCCGTGGTGCCACCATGAGAGCCCATTACTAGTGAACCCATCCCGGGTCGAGCACCTACCAGTGGATGAAATCAACAAAGAGTGGTCTTATATAGTGCCGCTTAAAAAGTGCATCTTCCCTTTGTAGCGCCGGTTGAACATTGCAACTTCTCTTTATAGTGCCGGTTGAACAATGCAACTTCCCCCTATAGTGCCGGTGAAATTGCTTGGCACCACTGAAACCCTATAGAAACTTTACTCCCAATAGTGCCGGTGGCGCGAATAGTGCCGGTGTACAGGGCTGGCACATACATACATAGTGCCGGTTGAACAATGCAACTTCTAAATTTTACTGTGCCGGTTGAGTAGTGCAACTTCCTTTTGTAGTGCCGGTGAAATCGCGTGGCACCACTGGAGCTCTGTATAAACCTTACTTCTAATAGTGGTGGTGGCGTGAATAGTGCCGGTATATTGGGCTGGCACATACCGACATAGTGCCGGTTGAACCGTGCAACTTCTCGTTATAGTACCGGGCGAATAGTGCAACTTCCCCTTATAGTGCCGGTGAAATCTCTTGGCGCCATTGAGACTCTACATAAACCTTACTCCTAGTAGTGCCGGTGGCGCGAATAGTGCCGGTATACTGGGCTGGCACATACCGACAGAGTGCCGCGCGAACAGTGCAACTTCTATTTTATTTACTGTGCCGGTTGAGAAGTGCAACTTCCCTTTGTAATGCCGGTGAAATCACTTGGCACCACCACTGGAATCATATAGAAATCTTACTCTCGATATTGTCGGTGGCGTGAATAGTGCCGGTATATTGGGCTGGCACAAACTGGCCCTGTTCGGAGCCCCCCACTGCTGTGGTCACAATCGATTGCTCAAGGTTGGTGCTAAAAAAAGGTTTCAGCTCTGGTTGTGGAGTAGGCGTTGCTTCTTGATGGGTCTACAGCCCATGCTGCAGTGCACCTTGGCACAATAACGTTGCACCCGCCATTGTGGTTTTCATGTTTTTGGACATTGATTCGTTTCTCGTTTTCATTTTCCGGGTCGTTTTTCTTACGTTTTTACATTTTCCATAAGTTTGAACTCGCTATAGTTATTCACGTCGGGAGTATATTCCGTTTCATGGTGGAAATCGTAATCGGTGGTCGTTAGCGGACATCTTGGTTCCATCGCCGGGTTTTACTTGCGGATTGATATGGATCTTGCGGCAGGAAAAACAGATGCAGCTATGCGGGTACTGCTGTACATCGTCGGAATTTGGAACTGGCACAGCAGCACAGCAGGATAATCACAGGTCGGCAGTAACTCCACCTGCAATGTTCGAGAAACGGGGTTTTGATCTGGGCACCTCCGCCCCCGCTGGGATGGCGTACGAACAGACGAACTGATTCCCACAAGCGCACGGTCGATAAACAACAACATCGCCATTGTTGGCTGCTAGCATGTCTCTTCACAAAATCCAAGTTCTTTGTCCCCAAACACGTGCGTGCAGCTCGAGCGGGGTTCGCTTAACCATTTCAAGAAAAAACGCAGCAAACTCCCAACTCCCAACGCTAAGTCCAAGTAGCTTGACGCCAAAAAACAGGGTGCAGTTCCACGCTGGTTCTAACCACGGCAAGGGCATCAGTGTAGGAACGCGCGGGACAGCTTCTTCGTCGAACATCAACCCTTCTCTACGCACACAGCAGCAGCAGCAGCAGCAGCAGCAGTGTCATGACGCGGGCGTCATACAACAGCAGCAGCAGCGCCACAGGGTAAGGCGGAGTTGAGCTACCTAACGCATATTATAATGAGGCGCGCGAAGCGCGCAGCGCTGAGCCTGTTTTTCCTGTTTTTCCAAGAAAAAAAAGCCTCTTCGTATCGGATCGCATACGAGGGTAGGGTGTCTTAAACGACTTCCTCTGTGTGTACGTTTGTGTAAGTCAACATTTTTGTGGGCCACGTTTGTCCACCGCACTCAACGTACACGGCACCAAGGCCAGTCCCGACGGCTCCCGTGAACGCACAAATAACAGACAACTCTTCCTGCACTGATTTCGCTGTAAGTCATGAGAGTTCGTCGAGGCAGGTGCGGCAACTTGTGTTTTCACCGCCACCAAAACTGGGTTGCTATAATTTTTTTCGAGTGTCAAAACATCGCGCCAACGTACCAGAACTGAGAAACACCGCTCAACCGCGTCTTCTGTCCAATAATCGACAGCACGTGATGAAACGGCCTTTTTTTTCTTTTTGAAAAATCAATATTACCGGGAAAAAAAGAGCAGAGTTAGTTCCGCCGCACATATAATACCCGAGCAACCGCCGCACGATATACCGACAAGCCCACAAGCCTCGACGAAATAACCCCACAGTACCCACAAGCCCACAAGCTCGTCGAGAATAAGCCCACAATACCCGCAAGCTTACAGGCGCGTCGAGAACAACAAAAACAGCAGCAACAACAAGACCAACAACAACAACAACAACAACAACAACAACAACAACAACAACAACAACAACAACAACAACAACAGCAACAACAACAACAACAACAACAACATACTATCTCCGCCATCATACCCTTTTCGTTCGGAATACCATAAGCAGCGATGTCGAACCTACGGGTACACCCTCAATGTGAATCGAGGTACAACCCCCTTGGCAACCTGTCCAATCCAGAAGGGTGGCCGTGCCGCGTAAACGCTTACGAGCGCAGCTTCAACAGAACGAAGCCGGAGCCAATCTACCGCAGGGGCAATCGGTTCTGGAACGCGCTCAATGCCAATACATTACAAGGAACTCCACATACTAAAAAATAGAAATACGCCCCAGCTGTGAGATCGAAGATTTCGTCGAGACTCATCTTTGCAAGCTGTGTGTGATACTCCGATCGCGCATATTACGGGTTGTGTGTCCTCACTAAGGATATAGGTCGGCGACTCCCCTTGGGACTGCAGTGTAGCTTGTACCAGGGTCAACAGGGTGATGTTAGTCAGTCTGTGCGCGGAAACTATAATCCCGTTTTTTAGGGGGACAAAGTCTGACAGTTGTGGAAGGAATATGATGCATCGCAGATATGACTACCCTGCTGTGCAGGTATTGAGGCCGCGCGTTAATACCACCAATTACTAGTATTCATAACTCATATCTTATGAGTAATGTAAGAGTATTGGGGGGAGACAGAGAATGCCCCCTTAAGGTCTGCCAATTGAGCAGGTCCTCGGAGAGTACTCAATTTCTTAGCCTTAGCAGATACGTATCTTTATTCGAGTCCACCAGAGCCCGGCATGGCATCTGAGATCAGAGGCACATGCCTCCGATCCATTTCCTGACTATCCCGAATATAAAACGCCAGCCTCATCATACGAAACCTATCAAAATCATCTCAATTCTCAATTCGGATAATTACAGGCCTTTCGAGGCCGTATCTTAACAGTAACCCGTTCTCCCTCGGAGTAGTCGTAACTCAGCTCACGGGTCACTATGGAGGCAGGCTCTGTTCGCCCCTCTCTCCACAACGGTACGCGCGTTCAATTTTATCGCGAGAAGACTTCATTCAGCCTTTTGTTCCCTCGTCGACTCGCATCCAATTGCGCTAACATAACATGTATATAGCCTCTCGAATTCTCACAATTTTCAATTAAAAGCCGCCTTTTTTTCTAATTATGTTACCCTGTTTCTTATTTGGTGTCCGGTTCTGTTCTGTTTTTTTTTTTTTTTATTCTCACACTTTTTACTTTCCAGCTTCTGGACAAGCCGTGGTCACAGGTAGGTGTCGTCCCTTCCCCCCCCGCGGTTCTTGCCTTCAGTTTTTATCGCGCATAGGGTTTCAGCAATCCCACTGCTCGTCGATTCTTCATCGAGTGTTGCTAACTCACGCTCTCGCGCTTTTTCCGCAAGTCAATTTGTGCACAAGAAAAAGTCCCAACGAATTTATACGAGGATGCACTCGGCGGGGCTCGAACTCACGAAAGTTTAAACTGACCTACAAATATACCAGGCTCGAGGATAAACCTGATACGCCACCGGGCCGACCGGCTCATCTGTATTACACTGCCACTGCTACGCCCGATAACAACGAAACGTCAGCCAGCCCTTGCATGTGCAAGGCATCAATCCTGCCTCCGCCGGTAGACCGCTCATCATGCCCGAAGCCCCAACTGACAGAAAAAAAACAAAACCCTCTCAACCATCTGACTCAATTCGCGCTCACACACCTGATGGGTCTAGCATGAAGGACATGGTGGTACATGCAGATGTAGAAGCAGCATTGGCATGCACCGACGATGTTCCGGCACCTCCTGCCCGCGCTACGGGAGGAAAAAAGGGCGAGCTACTGCTGAACGCAAGCGGCGATCCGACCCCGCACGACCCAATAAGGCGGTGATCATGACGAAGGTGCGCTGAGGGGTACATGTTGTGTTGTTGCTGTTGCAGAAGCAACCGCGGAGCAGCTCCAGCCGTAGCAGCAGCTGGAAGGATGGAAGTAAAGCCGTGAGCAAATATTCCGAGTCCGATCATGATCATCCCCGCGAGGTCCGAAAAACGCAGCATAGTAATAAGATACCGTGGTGAGATTTTTCCGTCGACACACGTACACGTAGTACTACTAGTACGTATTGCTGCCTGCTTACTACTGCTGCTGTGTCGCTCGCGCGGGTAGACGCGGGACGCGGGACGCGGAAAACCCAAAAAATGCGGCGCAATCGCTGTCGTGCATGAAAATTGAATCCCGTTTAAAAAAATACATTACTTTCCTGGAAACCCCTGATGCTGTACGACCCGAGCACCCGAGCACGAACACCACTACTGCTAGCGAGAACATGACACAGACAATGGCGGACTCTAAGAGCACAGAAGTCAGCAGTGAAGGAGGAGAGGGAGGGAGAGGAGGGGGAGGAGAGGCTCGTGCCGTGAGATTCCGCCCCTGCATCGACTTGCACGAGGGAAAGGTGAACATCGCGATGTCTCTGTTGGATGATCTGCGAATCTGCGAAGCCACTGCTGCTGCTGCTACCGCTGCTGCAAGTTGTATTGCAGCGTCTCCTCTACCCTGGTACTAACGACTCACCGACCTACTGCTGTATGTCGTACATGAGGGCACACGCCCCGTACGTCGCATGCCCGGTAGAGGTACCACACGCAGCTTGCACGCAGCTTGCAATGACGAGTCTCGACGACATCCTCAATCTCCAGTTTCACAACTGATGAGGTACTTTGTATTTTCGTATTTTCGTGTTTTCCAGTTTAACATCTCGTCGGCCGCATGCATCGTGCCATCTCCCATCAAGCCAACGCACCGCACGTCGTGTCTTGGAATCGCGTTGCTTCGCGTGATGAATGTGCAGGGCTCAGCGAACAAACACGATAGCCCTAATATAGTATACCCACGTATTGCTCACGTACGAGTATTGGCATGCTTTGCTGTACGGGTATATATGCTGGCCCAAATGGATGCTGGTTGGCGTCAACAACTATTCCAGTCGCCAGCCAGGAATGCGTGACGTTCCTTCTCCCGTCCCAGGCCCAAGCATAGTCGGTAGGCTCTGCCCAATCCAACTCAATCTCGTGTCTTGGAGTATCTCGATTTATTCACGTGATGCGTGCGCAGGGCTCACCGATGAACACAGCAACCCTAGCATGTCCCTGTGTTGCTCGCGTACAAGTATTGGCAAACTTTGCTATCTACATGCCGCTCAGCACCAAGTATTGCCAGTACCCAGGACGCACGTACCATAGTCGGAAGAGGGGAAACAGCCGGCCTTGTGACCCGGGATCCGAGTTGCGACTGGGGAGGGAGACGGAGGAATAAGGGCGACGATAATTAATGAGATTATAACAATACACCTCGGCTCAGATCGGGGAGCGATAGTCACGGCGACGTTTGCGAGTTTTGAATCACGGCTGGGATTCAGGCCTTTCGTTTCACGTGTTCCCGCCGCATCCTCTCCAGCACACCAGCCATCTCCCGCAGACCATCGTTCAACGATGCAAAGCCCTGCGACAGTGTCTCTGCTGGTGTACTGACCCCTAGCCCTAGGCGTATGACGCGTCGTACACCCGTAATATCCAGTCGCTGCAGCTCAGCCCTCGAGACCGGTGCCTAGCCCTCGCCTTATCCCAAACACCAAGCCGAAACGCGAGACCTGAAACCCGGGGATGGCTGAATATCCCGGTGGATGTGACGTATATTTGCTGTAAAGTAGAACCTAGCCTTACCCGTATAATTAACGCTAGCCCCACCCTTGTAAAACCCTGACCCCAACCTGAAACGCTATGAAGGTGAAGCAGATTGTGGGGTCTACCCTGTCGGCCACGGGAGAAACCACGGCCGCCCTCGAGACGAACTTCGAAACAAACAAAAGCTCGGAGGATTTTGCGCGGTAAGATTGGCTAGATCGCTAATAGCGCGATCAGGTGTGACGTTTGTTGTTGTTGTTGTTGTTGTTGTTGTTGTTGTTGCTTCTCCATGACATTTGTTGTCTTTTTAGTTGTTTGTCCTTGTCCCAGCTGCTTCCATTTTCGTCCAATGTCTAGACTATGGGTTTCTATTTGTTTTTGATGTTTTCCACCCCGTCTGCTACATTTTTGCAGTTTTTCACAGGTCGGATAGATTATCTATCCCCACTTCCAAGACGATCTAGATCTTCCGAGGACGATCTGTATGGTCCAGCTCATGTTCCCGAGTGGGAGCCGTACGATCTGAATGCTCTCGCGTTAAGATAAGCGAGTGAATGAGGTAGCTATGCCGAAAAAAATCTAAAAAAATAACTGGAAACTTATGTTCGGGTCAGATGATTACGTTGGCGTAATACTTCTGTAGTTTAAGCCGAAAGGCGTTTTTTCATAAACGGGCGGCTTTTTCGTAACTGTTTTTTGTATTCTACTGAAGTTTCACGAAGTGGCCGTGTCGAAAAATGTTCCCATTTTTTTTCGCCTTGTTTTCTTTTCAGAATGTACAAACGGGACGCGTTGCCGGGGGGACACGTGATCATGCTCGGCAAGGGGTGCCAAGAGGCTGCGCTAGCGGCAATTAGGTGGGCAGGGTTGGGTTGGGTTGGGTTGGGTTGGGTTGGGTTGGGTTGGGTTGGGTTGGGTTGGGTTGGGTTGGGTTGGGTTGGGTTGGGTTGGGTTGGGTTGGGTTGGGTTTGGTTGGGTTGGGTTGGGTTGGGTTGGGTTGGGTTGGGTTGGGTTGGGTTGGGTTGGGCTGGGTTGGGTTGGGTTTGGGTTGGGTTGGGTTGGGTTGGGTTGGGTTGGGTTGGGTTGGGTTGGGTTGGGTTGGGTTGGGTTGGGTTGGGTCGGGTTGGATTGGGTTGGGTTTGAGTGGGATGGGATGGTCGCCCCGGTGGCGTATCAGATTATCGTCGAGCCTGGTATAGGTCAGTTTCGTGAGTTCGAATCCCCCCGAGTACATACTCGTATGAATTCGTGGGGACTTTTTCTTGTTCACAAATTGACTTGCGTAAAACGCGAGAACGTGAGTTAGCAACACTCGATGAAAATCGACGAGCAGTGGGATTGCTGAACCCTATGCGCGATAAAAATTGAAGGCAAGAACCGGGTGGGAGAAGGGACGACACCTGTGTCCACGGCTTGTCCAGAAGCTGGAAAGTAGAAATGTGCGAAAAAAAATAACGAAAATGATGGGGTGGGATGGGCTGGGGTGGGGTGGGGTGGCGTGGGGCGTTGAGTTGAGTTGAGTTGAGTTGAGTTGAGTTGAGTTGCGTTGGGATGGCTCTCTTTGGGATGGCTCTCTTTGGGATGGCTCTCTTTGGGATGGCTCTCGGCATGGCTTGGCTCGGTTACGGCTTGACTTGGCTTGCTTGGCTTGGCTTGGCCCGGTACGGTATGCAGCGCTAGTTTCGTTGTCCATGCGGTTATTTATCAGGGCTGGTCGATGGCCGTTTCGAAGGCTATTGATTCCTTTTCGGGACCTTTTTTTTTCTGTTCCGCTGTTTTTTCGCTCGCAGTATTATCCGGTGGAACCTTGTTTTTTCCCCAGGAGAGTCACCAGTGCAATGCTCGACGGACGTATCGCGTAGTTTTCCAAGCTATAGTTGAGTACAGTACGCGACGCTGCTTACAGGGTCTACTTGCCCTTAGCAGCCAGGCTCAAATCTGTGCTTTGTTGTACGGTATGTTTGTTTTCGTTTCATTCTACGGCACTCAAACCTTTTCTGTTGTATGCTTTCGACCAAGGGATGTCCTGGGGGTTTACGGGGGGGTTCCATGTGGGGGAAGGCGTGAAACCTGCGAACGCCTTAAACACCTTTTCCTCTCTTTCTGTTTTGTGTTAGTACCCAGGGCGGCTTTGTCTATACCAGGTATAAATTTGTTGCTGTTTCGGTTTGTGTTATATATACTCTGGAGCATGTATGTAGTGCGGCACCCAACCCTATCTTCCATTTTGTGATTTCTATCAGGGCGTTTCCTGGGGGGTTCCATGTGGGGGGAGGCGTGAATCCTTCCAACGCAAACGATTACCTGGACGCGGGCGCTAGCCACGTCATCGTCACCAGCTACGTCTTTAAGGTTGGTGGCAGTGGTGGTGGCGGTGATGGGTGTGGTGGTGGTGCTAGTCTTCGTGGCGGTGGTAAGGGTGGCGGGCATGGTGATGGTGGTGATGGTGGTGGTGGTGGTGGCGGTGGTCGTGAATGGTGGTGGTGGTGTTGGTGGTGGGGATAATCGTGGGTGGTAAGTATTGGTGGTGTTGATGGGAGAGGTGCGGGTTGGGGGTGTTGGGGGCGTTGGGTCGATGCGTTGGTGTGGGTGCTTGTGTTATTGTTGGGGGAGGGGGGGGGGGAGGGGGAGAGGGGAGGGGTGATCATGGTGTTGGTTTTGGTGTTGGTTTGTGTTGTTTGTGTCGTTTGGGGTTGGTGTTTTCGGTGGTGGTTGTGTTGGATTTTGTGGGGGTGGTTGGGTTGGTCGTATTGGAGTTGTTTTGTTTTTTGTTTTTTTGTGGTGTTGGTGCTGGTGTTGTCGGGGATGTTGTTGTTGTTGTTGTTGTTGTTGTTGTTGTTGTTGTTGTTGTTGTTGTTGTTGTTGTTGTTGTTGTTGTTGTTGTTGTTGTTGTTGCTGTTGCTGTTGCTGTTGTTGTTGTTGTTGTGGTCGTTGTTGTTGTTTCTGCTGCTGCTGTTGCTGATGCTGTTGCTGTTGCTGATGCTGTTGCTGTTGCTGTTGTTGTTGTTGTTGCTGCTGTTGTTGTTTTAAGCTTCCTCCTTATGACAAACCAAACCTCCTTTCACTCTTTCAGGACGGCGATATCGACTGGGAAAGGCTAGGAGAGCTCCGGGAGACAGTGGGAAAAGACAGGTACGATGCGGCCTACAGTAGCGGCAGATCGAATATTGGGGCGAGTAGGAAAACCAAGGCGACTCTGTAGTCCAGACGCGTGCTACGATAGAGGTACTTTGTACCCTTTTTTGACCAAAGAAGTTCTGACTTGCTAGGCTCCCCAACTGAGGTATTACCGAATACAGTAGCGGTGGAATACCTTTTTTTTTTGTACTCTACTACTGTCGTTATATCTATATACATATCGGCCAATGGGGTTTTGCAGCATTGTTCGAGGTATGACTGCGGCCTACGGCTAGTCCCGCGCGTGAGGTGTATCTTTTACAGCCGGTACCGGCAACGTAATATATTCCGTGGTCGATGTGCGCGAAAACGAACTCAAGGCTTTAAAGCCAGAATCACGTCGCACCAGTCAGCCCAATGGTGTGAAATACAGGTATTATACTCGTACATTCGATGATACGGCCGACAGCAGCAACATGCCTAGATATAGGGGCGAGCTGGATTTTTTTTTCAGGGCAACCATTGCAGCCCACGGCAGTCAGCCCGGCATATATACAGCCGCAATCCAAGTACGTCGACTCTCTGCAGTACCCAAGTTCCCTTACGACACATTCCGGGCTGTTTGTAAGCTATCTCTAATATTCATAGGAGAAGGCGGCTTAACCTCCATCCTTGGACCCTCCCCCTTCCCCTCCCCTACCCGCCCACCCCTACCCGTCCACACGGAAAACAGGTTGGTGCTGGATCTGAGTTGCAGGAGGCGCCCGGGGGGCGAGGAACGGGGAGACTTTTTGGTGGTTACGGACAAATGGCAGAAGTTCACCCGCTTTGCCGTTACCCGGGCCAACCTCGAACGGTTGGCGGCCTACTGCGATGAGTTTCTTGTCCACGGCGTGGATGCGGAGGTGGGTTGGCAAGTAGGCTATTCACGAGGATGTGGTTTTCGAAAGAGCATGCACGGCCTTCTGTCGTGCTGCTGCTTGTGCGTGTCGGCATCGCATGTGTGCCGCGGGGTACGTGACGTGTGTACAAACTCATTTTGCGTTTAGTAAAATGAGGACAGAAAAACAGAACAGCAACACGGCAAATAAAACAATCCTATTATGGTATAGATAATAATAACGACCACCTTCTGTAGTAGGAAACAGCGGCTTGGCGGCTTGACTGACGGCTTGACTGACGGTTTGACTCCTTGGCTTACCGCTCCTCTGCATTACAAGTAGTGTGTTAGGGCCAAAAGAGATCTTGACTCGCCCCAAGTGACCGGTCTCCTAGATAGACCCTACGCTAAATAATTGGCAGGAGTTCACCCACTCTGCCGTTACGCGGGACGACCCCGAGCGATTGACGACGTACTGCAACGAGCTTATTGTCCACGGCGTGGACGCGGACGCGAGTTGGCGAAAGAAGTACGCTACGTAGGAGAATGCACGTACAAAACCGCTGTTTTACCCCCCCCCCCCCCGACTTGTGAACTGAGTACACCCCCGCCCAAACATGTCAGGAGACGGCACTGTCAGCCCTTGACCGACGGCAATTTTCCGTTAATTTAGCTTGACTGACGCCAGACTACTAGGTTCTAGTATGCACACGCGACTATGTCAGGAGATGGCACTGACAGCCCTTGACCGACGGCAGTTATCCTATAAGTTACCTTAACTGACGGCAAACTACTAGGTTTTAGTGTGGAGAGACCGATTTGACACCCCTGACCGCTGGACGTTTTCCCTTGACTGACCGTTTCCTGACATCTTTGGTGGCGGGTGACCGCAGCCCCACGTTAAAAATAGTCAAAGGTAAGGCCACACGAGGCCTTGACGCGACCGAAAATATTAGGCCTCCTCTCTACAGAACCTTTCTGGGTGGGTGGGTGGGTAAATGGCAGACGTCGGTATCACGGATGATAAGGGCATATGGTATCATCGTATGTGATATTGCTTGATGTACCATGTACAATGTGATGTGTGATTTCAGATACAGTATGCAATATGATATGCTATGTGAGATGTCGTGTCATGATACATATTGGGGGGAAAGGCCGTACTCCCAGCCCCAATGGCGTGGAGGCCGTATTTTTCACATATTTTGTATTCAAGACATAAACGGGTTATCATGCGATACATGGTACATGTTTTTTTCCCCATCATGTTTCCTCGCACTACTCTCGCGCTCCCTCCCAGTAGTAACTCAGACCCGGGGTCGCATAGCGGGCCCTCCTCCCCCCTCTCCACTACGGTACGTACCTTCATTGTTGTCGCGAGAAGAATCCAGCGTTTTCTTCCCTCGCCGACTCGCGTCGAATTGTTTATTCATGTCGTTGGTGATAATCCTATCTATTGTACGGGTTCCGGAGGTGAATGCTTAGTATACGGCAATCGATCTGTTGAGTCTTGTGAGCCAAACGAGGGCGGATGTAGTCCGACAAATCATGTCGCGGTAGGAGTTGGTTGCCCGTTTTCGGCTGATCGTTTCTGACCGGTTGAGCTCCTCGAGCGGAGAAGATTACTACTGTTGATAGTTAAATATGGAAGGTCAATTGCCGTATATACAGGACATCCGTTGAAGGATGCAGTATAGACGGTCGACTACACACCAACCTCAAACTAACCGCGCGACTCCTCCCCCCCCACATTCCTTTGCCCCTGTTCGCGCGTTTAGGGTAAAATGGGCGGGGTGCTGGAGGATCTAGTGTCCCTGCTGGCCGAAGTTAGCCCGTGTTTAGTTACCTATGCCGGAGGGGCCAGCTCGCTCGCCGACCTTGATCGGGTGAGCCTCCTTTATCCCTCCCCTCTCTCCCGAGGTGCAGAAGTCCGCCGAAATGGTGGTCGAGTTAGATACTATTTAAAAAAAACAATCGAAGCACGTCACCTGTGAGTTCGATAAATTTAGAGTCGATGCTCATCTTTGCAAGCTGCGTGGTGCGCCAGCCGCTCGTTTTTCCCACGGATGTTTGTGTTTTGTCGGGGTGGACATCAACGGCAAGGTGTTGTGTGTTAACCGCTACACGCACTTCATGCCGAGGGAGTAAGTTGTTACAATTTATCAATGCCAGCAGTGTGGGACGGTAGTCCCTTCGCAGGTTTCGCTTTCTCAGATGGAGGTGTGGAGTCACACCGAGGTGGGTCATGTGCGCAACCGCACGCTCGAGGGTCAACGATGAGGAAACACCTCAGAGTCTGCCTCGAGGAGGGAGGATGCCAGGATGGTCTTGAAGGGTTTATAGTGATAAGGAGGAGGTACAATCTAGGGAATAGGGACTGGTATCCACAGCAGTAATGCATTATATGCATGCAGTAGTAAAACTTTATCCATTACATTAGCGGTACTAACAACACCTAGACCACTGTAAATTGTCAACATGAGACCTGTAATGAAACGTGATGACAATAGTAGCCTTATGCTTGCATGGAATACCGACAGTAGCGGTATATAGACGACATGGTGAGCAAACCAACATTTTGTAAAACCATTCTGATATTGTGCGGGGGGAGAGAACCTTATCTCCTCGCAAAGGGACTGTTTCACGTAGTGTGAATGCTTTAAGGCACCCACGAGGCAGTTACATGGTATCCCCCTTGCTGTATCTGGAAGTGGTCACACCAGAAAACGAACGCATCAATTCGAAGCTGGCGTCCGATATGCAAGAGAGTACGCACGAGGCGCGAAAGTCCGCCCCGCAGGTGGTTCTTAGTGGGATACAGCTCAAGTGCAGCTCACCCTTCACGCGCTTTGCCGAACACCTCACGGCGCTTCGCGCTTGGTGCACGCGATGTCTGCATGATCGGTGAAAACCCGGCGTGCTTCGTGCCGGCTTGTAGCGGAGCGATGGTCTATGGTCATACGACTACGGCTATGCATGAAATGAGTACACCCTCACCCCGCTGTCTTAGCCAAAAATGCCCAATGGCTAGAGCTATGGGTCCTCAAGATTTCGCGACTAAGAATTAATCGGTAGGTGCCGTTGGCCAACCAAGTGACTTTAGTCGGAAAGCCGGCTGGCGAAACCAGCTGATGGTCAGCCGACTTGCCGACTTACGTCAGGAGAGCGAAGCGACCCAAGTCAGCCCCCCCCGGCCGAGCGGGCCCCGCTAAGAATAAGGAAAAATGCACTTCGCATTGAACAATCCTTCCTACGAGTATGGAAACCGAATAAGTCGGATAGTCGACACCTCCGGTAAAGGACCAACTATTCGTGCCGACTATTATCTAGTTGGTGACTTAAGTCGTACCGACTCACGGCACTAGCAATGTCGGCAGTTAAGGAGTGTGACGGACGACTAATTCTACGACAATAGCCCCCCCCCCCAAGAAAAAACAGCGATTTTCTTCAACGAACGTTTTATGGCTGCTCGACAGGAGGAAGAATGCTATGAAGAAAATAGCTTCAGTTTTTTTTCTTGTGGCAAAGGAGTATCAAACGATAACGTCGGGGAGGCAAGGAACACCGTATTTTGGGAGATTACGGCCGTGAGCGAGCTGGTTGCAAAACCGTCGATTTCGTTAAAGAAATGTTGGGGGAGCTATCGTAGAACGACACGGACATTGCTTTCTTTTTTAATGCTGCGACGGACGCTTGGTACATAAAGTAACTGTTGCCTGGCAGGTTGTGATGTGACCGCGTCAGCCGTACGCTCGTGACCGATGCTCGTTTTTTGGGCTTAAGAGGGCATTAAATGGACGTGTGTGGTCTTAATAGGGCGTTAAACAGGCCTCCGCCGGAAGCCATTGGTGCTGGTGTTGTCGGGGGTGATGTTGTTGTTGTTGTTATCGTTATTGTTCTCACATAAACTCGCATAGTCAAGTCCGTATTTTCAAGACAGTCTCCAGCAACTCTGGAGTGAAAACATACCCAAGGAAAAGCAAAACAAACCAACAGTAGTGGTGCACGTATATATCACAGCGGAAGCAAGTCGTGCAACCGCCACAAGAAATAAAATAAATAAATTGAAGGTATCCTGTACCACTTTGGCCGTAACCACATGGTATATATATATATTGGGATGTGTTGCGGCGTACCTTGGTTTTCTCGTGTAGCCCTTTAGGACCCATGCATAGCGGGGGGGGGAAACACACGATAAAATCGGTCTTATCGCCCGTCTAATATATATAAAAAAGAGCATGCAGCAGCACACATGTAGACTCATCCTACGGTGGAGTTGTTTGTGTGTGTTTTTTCGCTTAGGCTCGTAATTTGAGGAAATTTATTTATTCCCCACCCAAAAGTGGTTTTTGAGAAAAACGAAAAGTGCAACACGATGGACAAATGCCATGCATGGCCAAGGTACCCCCCCCCCAAGAACAAGAAAAAAAAAGGCGAAAAAAATGCAAGAAACCCCGACGATTTTGGGTTTATCCCTTTATTGAGCCCCAAAATCCCGTCCCTGTACTAACTTGAGGTAAATTCGTCCCAAAAAAGGGTTTTCCAGTTAGTTGTAAAGGCGTTAATTAGCGCTGTGATTCAGAAAACGTGTTCCACCCAAAAGTGTAACCTCTATCGTAGCACGTGTCGGTAGTATTGTCGGTGCTGCTGCGCACGTCTCGTACATGTTCCTACCTTGCACCTCGGACATACCCGCCACTAATAGCACGGCGGAGGTGTGCCTTTTTTTGGTTTCTGAGGCTCCTAACCACTTGAGGAGGCTACTATCAATATTGTAAACGTCGACCACACGTCACAGTCCAGGGCCAACCCGAACCACCAAATAACAGCAAGAACGTACGGTGGGTTAGAAAAATGTTTTCCAACCAATGTTGTTCGTTTTTTTTTTTTTTTGCTTTTATCGCGTTTTGTTTCGTGCGTTTTGTTGGCCATGGGTTTTGGATGATGTTCACCGGATTCAACCCTTGGTTTACATTTTTTCCAACTCAGCAGAGGCTGGAAATCGCAAAACACCGTACTGTATGCGTATTTTTATTTCGTTGAGTACACCCTCTAACGCCCCAAGGTCCCAACGCCCCAACGCCCCATGGGCAATATTGAAAGGCGATACTGGCGATGTTTTATGTTCTCTATTTGCGAAGCGAAGAGAGTTGCTAGTTTACACAGCGTGCTCGTGGAGGTGGCGACAGGCAGAGCAAGCGCTGGACAGCCCCCTCCCCACCCACACCCCCAATTAAGTGTAGTATGTTCCGTTTCGATTTTGAAACGGTTTTTATAGACCCGGATTTTTTTCGTGTGCGTTAGGTGCGAGAGGTTGGACGCGGGCGCGTGGGTTTGACGATGGGCAGCGTGCTGGTCAGCAAAGATGCCCGAAAAGCACTTTCAGCCCTTGACCGACGGCACTGTTTCAATATTTTACGTTGACTGACGCCATTCTACTAGGTTTTAGTATGTACACGCGATTATGTCAGGAGACGGCACTGTCAGCCCTTGACCGACGTCAACTATCCAATAATTTGCTTTGACGCCAAACTACTACTCCGGAGTATATTGTAGTATGTACACGCGAAGATGTCAGGAGACAGCACTGTCAGCCCTTGACCGACGGCAATTATCCAATAATATACTTTGACTCATGTCAAACTACTAGATTTTAGTATGTGCACAAGTAATTATGTCAGGAGACGGCACTTTCTCCCCTTGGCTGGCGGCAACTATCCAATAATTTACTTTGACTCACGCCAAACTACTAGGTTTTAGTGTGGAAGGCTTGTTTTTACGTCCTTGACCGCTGGACGTTTCCTCTTGACTATCCGTCTCCTGACACATTTGCTGGGACCCACCCCCTCCAACCACTCCATGTGTAGTAAGTTCCTTTTCGATTCCGTAACGGTTTCAATGCCCCGACGCCTATTAATACTATGTTCCTTTTCGATGTTGTCGTTGTTTTATTTCCCGACCGATGTGTGTCTTTGTCCAGGTGCGAGAGCTTGGACGAGGGCGTGTGGATTTGACGATAGGGAGCGCGCTGGACATTTTTGGGGGCAAACTTGCCTACGACGATGTTGTGCGGTGGCAGCGAAAGGAGGAGGAGGGCAGGAAATCGTCTGTTACTGCTGCTTAGAGCCCCCCCCCTGGGGGTTCCTCCGTCCCGTCACTGTAGCATGTGTCATCATGGCGGACGTAGAGAGCTGAATCAGGATTTTCGCGCTATACGAGAGGGTTTTGATAAGGTGGAAGGCGTTACTATTGTGACGAGTGCTTCATTTATTTTAACGGGTTTTGAGGGGACAAGACTGGCGTTATTTTAATGGTTTATTTTCTACGTTCTACGAGCGAGTTTTGAGGTTGACGGGAGGGATTTCGTTGTGGTGACGGTTGTTTTTGGACGGAGAACGTCGGGTTCTGACCAACCAGGCAGACATCGCGTGCACCAAGCGCGAGGCACCGTGAGTTGTTTGGCGGGGTTCACACGAAGGTTGAGCTGCATCCTGCTAAGAACCGCTTGTGCGTCGGACTTCCGCACCTTGTGCGTACTTTATCTTGCATATCGGGTGACGGCTTCGAACGCATTTATTTGTTTCTGGTGTGGGGGTGACCGCTTCCAGACACAACAACAGTGGAGATACGATATACCTACCTCGTGCGTACCTCCGTACAGTATGCACACTCTGCTGATACCATCCCCCTTTGCGCGGAGTTAAAATATTCTACCCTCTGCACAATACCTGGTAGACGCGTGCTGCGACGATAGAGGTATACCTTTTTTTGGCGAAAATGTTTTCTGAATGACGGGGTTCTCAACCCAAAATCGTTGGAAATATGCCATCATTTATTTAAGTTGTATGTATGGTTTTCGTCGTGTACCTAGGCCATGGGATTTTGCATCTCCGGTCTAGTCTATACTAGCACTTTTATTTTTATCTTAAATCAGTTTTTAAGAGAGGTCTTAACCCCCGTAGAGCCCCAAAATATCTCCCTATAACTAGCTTGAAGTAAATTTGTCCCCCCCCCAAGAGGGTTTCCAGTTGTAAAGGCGATAAGCTCTCAAATTGAGGAACCTTCTCGGAAAAAGTGGTGCGCCTCTATCGTAGCATGCGTCAAAATATGAAAAGGGGGGAGGCTATAGCCGACGCTTTTACTGCAGCAAATAGATATATCGAGGTCTGCTTCCAGCTAGTTTTGTGCCCTTTAGGGACAGCCGACAGGCAGCACGAATGACCAAACTTTGTAACACGAGAAGACCTCTCTGTGTGCTTGTGATCTGTTTGTCAAACGTACGCGGGTTTGTTTGTCGTTGGGGCAGGGGCGGGGCTCCGGGCGGGATGAGTCTCCGCCTCGCGCATGACCCCCGGCGGTGGCGAGCTTCGAATAAGACGTCGTACGTATAAGATGTGCCAATCTTTGTGTAAGCCCCAACCAACAGCAGTGCAAGTTACAAGAACGTTGAAGGCTCGGGATGGCATTACGTTGAAACAGCAATCATGCCGAATAGGACAACCCAAACAGCTGTCAGCGGTTACGTCGCCCCCTCGCACTGCTAACCGTCACCACGCAGTTCTCCCGACGATGCGCGGAAGGTCTATAGACTAGTCGCCCCCTCGCTTACCCCGAAAAGACGCGACGCCGTCCACTTTTTGCCAAATATCTACCAGGTATTTAATAGTCAACCTCTCGCATTGTAAACCAAACCTCGCCGTCGCCCGCTTTGCGACAGGTCAGGTCATCCCCTTGTATTGGATTAAGCCACCTTGACGGCGCCCACGTTGTGAAAGGTCATCATACAGGCCAACCCTTGGCATTTCACCACAAGCCACGTCCGTGGTCGTCCATTTGACAGTGTGAAAATGACTGAGGCGTTTCCTCACAGTAAAAAAAAAAAACGCAGCTTGAGCAGTAAAGCCAACAAGTAGATACTTGGCCGAATCTTGTGTTGGCGGGAGGGGGATACCGATGCCGCGTAGTAGCATCAGTATGCCACGCAAGACCGCCCACTGAAACGCCACACACATCATAACAGACAGCAGCGCAGCAGGACTGCCGACGACCGACAGCAGGCAGCGTGGCAACGCGAATGATTAGACTACACAATGAATACCTACAGCTGTACTCGTAGTCGTAGCTCTGGGGTACGATGTACGATGTAAGATATACTCGTAACTCGGTCGTTATGTGTGATGTGTCCGTGGTGTGATGTGCGCGGTACGTACCTACGTACGTACGTATCACAGCTTGGACTTTTTTTTGCCCTTTTTAATTACGCCGCTTTTGAAACCGTTGACTTAAACTTTTAATTGCGCCGCGTCCTCAAACCGTCTATCGTGTCGAGTTCCTTGGTTTCTCTCTCCGTGGTGCATGTCGTATTCGAACGTGCTTTCTTGTCCTCGCGGTGATATCTTTGTGCAGCACAGCAGTACCAGAAAGTACTACATCTCTCCGCCGTGCCATTCATTGCATTACGCTACATGCAACCACTGCACATGTATAGTCTAGACTAGTCAGTTGCCACGAGGAACGGAGCAGGATCATGGGCGTGAGACTAAAAGCCATCAGCGCCGGCACCATGGGGGGTGCCCGGATTGGCGGAGCAGCGGGGGGATTCGAGGGTTTCACCCACACCTGGAAAGGTTTAGATTGCCTGAAAGTAGAAGACGAGCTCGATCAGGTGACACATCCCCACCACGCCGCAACCACCACCTCATTTGGATGCGGAATGCATGAGCACTCTAGACTAGATCTATACCTAATCTCCTAGACTAGTCGTACGTATAGACTATACCACATGCGAGAACATCGTCATCCACGCCACCACCACTCGTCAGCAGAATGTGCAGGCCTGAGGTTTAGCGAGTGCTTGAAGCACACGAGAGAAGTGGGTACCACACTTTTCTGTGTGTCCTCCTTTTGAACCCGTAGGCAATATATACTGGTCGTAATGAAAGGTGTTTCGCGAATACAGCGGGCGTCCATCTGAGGTCGAGCGGCTCAACAAACCTGAACTTCAATTTTGACTTCACGTTGGCGGTGCTTGTGTTTTCCAGCCGAACGTCTGAACCTCTCCTCCCCCTCTCCTGTTCTCCATCTTTGTACGTAATGTTTTTGTTGTGGTGTGAACACCTTCCAACTGCGCGAGCCCTTACGAGTACAATATTATTTTGTCAGTCATCTTACTAATGCGTACAGCTGTACGTTCGACCAAGTGGAGTCGATGCTCAGTTTCGCGGCTTAAGCGTTGCAAGCTATGTACCGGTATATGTGTTACGTCGGTCGCGCGTGTTCTACATTCTTCATACAACTTCATACGAATCATACAACGAACACAACGAACACAACGAACACAACTAATACAACCAATACTCGCATGTACAGGTGGACATTTCATACAACGAACACAATGCATGGATTCGTACAATTCATACCATTCGTACAAATTCACACGAATCATACAACGAACACAGCTCATACAACTCACACAATTCATACACCAACTGATACTCGCATGTACAACTGAACATTTCATACAACGAGCACAATTAATGCCTAAAATCATACAATGCATACCATTCACATACAATTAATGTAATCCATGCAATTAACACAGCCCAAACAATTAATTCATGCAATGATCAAACGGTCCATACAGTGAACACGTTCCGTGCAATTTTCGTACAAAATACAACTCCACGTCGTACAGACGTGAGATCGAGGAGTTCGTCGGGGTTACTCGCGCGAATGACCCCGAGTCCCTGCAAACAAATGCCCCAAAAACAACATCACCCCCCACCATAGCTTTCGTCCTTAGCCCATATCAAACTTGGTTACATTTCGATTTTCGTATTGATGACAGAAAAGCGGAGATGGCGATGTTTTGAGCAAAGCCGTGTATACCAGCTAGCGTGAGCGCGCAGCAGTAAGAGTAGGACCATGCTGCCTGCGCCCGTCCTGAACGAGTGCTTCGACATTGCTGTCGTTCGGACACGCATTTTGCTTTTTATAAGCGCCAAACCAAGCAGTGGGCGACTATGCCGGAATCGTCAATCTTGTCCTCTCCGAAAGTGTCAAGATACGGCCTCGAAAGGCCTGTAACTATCCAAGTTTGAGATCATTTGGATGGGTTTCGTATGATAAGGTTAGCGTTTTATATTCGGGAAAGTTAGGAAATAGATCGGAGGCACGTGCCTCCGATCTCAGAAGCTATCCGGGGCTCTGGTGGAATCGAATAAAGCTACGTCTGCACGAAGGCAAAAGACAGTGCGTACTCTTCGGGGACCTGTTCAATTGGCAGACCTGCAGGGGGCACTCTGTGTCCCCACCTATAACCTTACAAGAGCTCTCAACTAGGGGTTAACCCAAAGTCGTTTAAACGTCCTTCTACAGTCTTGCGGCGCGTGTACCACGATAGAGGCATCAGCGCTTCTCCTCTCAACTGTTGTCCGAATGACGGGGATCCTTGACCAAAAATGGCCGGGAAAAAAATAAATAATAGGACATATTTTTGGGGGGGGGGCTGATTCTCGTTTGTGCACATAGGCCTTGGAATTTTTAAAAAATTACTTTGAGGACGTCAGCCGTGAGTTCGACGAATTTCAGGTCAATACTCATCTTTGCAAGCTGCGTTGTTGGTACTTGTAATATACTATACGGGTGAGTTTTTATTGGGAGGGGTCCAAATTTTTGTCCACTGTTGTTCATCCGGTAGACGACGTTCTAGTTTTCTCCTGGAAGTCAGGTTTTTTGGGGAGGTTTTGACCTCCAAAATCGAGGAACTTTTCAGCGCCTCTATCGTAGCACGCGTCTTGTAAGCAGCATCTATTGTTTTCCAATGTGTATACCTAGGCTATCGGGTTTCCCTATTTCTTTTTTTTCGACGCCAGTTTCGTTTTAGTGGGGGTGTGGACCTTTTCGAGTGGAGTCTGAGAAACAACAACTGGTGCACTTCGACCGTGGCGCGATAAAAACAAACAAACATATATTCCGCGATATATATGAAGGCATGTACCGAGGAAGGGGGAACGGGGGCGACATCTGTATGTGAATATGGCTTGTCCCGGAGATCGCTGAGAAGAAAACCTCTTTCGGGTTGAGCTGGGGAGTAGATGCGATACAAAAAGTGGATTTGTTCTAGAAATGTTACTTCAGCGTAGGCACGTGAGCAAGGTGTAGATGTCGACGTTGATATGGATGTTAATGTTGATGTTGATGATGGTGACGTTGGTATTAATGTTGATGTTGGTGGTGATGGTGATGATGTTGATGTTGGTGGCGACGGTGATATTGATGGTGACGTTGATGTTGATGTTGATGTTGATGGTGATGGTGATGGTGATGGCGGTGAAGATGATCGCAATGCGGAGGATGGTGATAATGCTACCGTTGATGGTGGTGGTGATCATGATGAATACGGATGTGATTGTGATGGCGATATCATACCGATGTTGACACTGATGTTGACGATGACGATAATGATGTCGACGTTGATGTTGTTGACGGTAAAGACGACGATAGTGATGTCGATATTGATGTTGATGATGTTGATGGCGATAATGGCGATGCGATGTTGATTTCGGTGTTGACGGTGTCGATGTTGACGATGATGTGGATGATAATGATGATGATGATGACAACGACGATGGTGACGATAGAAATGATGATGACGACGAAGACTTTGATTGTGATGCTAACGATGGCGACCCTTGACGTTATAGTTGATGCTGGCCCCCTCCGCACGCACCCCAGGACTTCGCCGACCCAAGCTTCATTTTGAGGAACATCAATCTGGCGCTGTCGACCTGCGGGGAAACTCCGAAAGTTTCGGATGCATACCTTCGGCGAAAAGAAGTACAAGTGAGGTTTTTGTACTGGACGCAGCCTGCTGACACACGGCTACCCCAGCTGAAAAATCATCCAATGTCATCGGAGTTCCATTCACGTCAATCACGCACGCAGACGTCCGTCTAACTATATTCAGGCCTTTCCACCTCCCGTAATCCTTCACCCGCTCTGTCATCCTCTCCCTCCTGCCTCAACCCCTCCCCTGGAAATCTCCCCGTCCCTCCCCCTCCCATAACTTTTCCTTTCTCCTCCCACCCCCCCCCTCCCTCCCCCCCCCTCTCCCCCCCCTCCCCCCTCCCCCCTCCATCTCCATCGTTGTTACGCCCCTCCCTCATCCTCCTCCTCTCCGTTCGACTCCCCCGCCTCCGCCCCCTCATCTTCCACTCCTCTCCCCCTCCATTCTCCGTCCCCCCCCGCGCTCCCTCCCCCCTCCCGTATGCAACTCCATTGCCTCTGAAACCAACCAACACAGCGGTTGATTTGCTCGCAGTGCCTGTTCGTGGCGGGATTCATTCCCCTTTTTCTGGACAAAATGACCGAGCAGGACAGGAATATTCCGAATGGGGCGCTCGGCTCCCCCCTGGTCGGCATCATCGGCGCTGGTGGCCAGCTGGGGTAAGAGGCGCGATGTTCCGCGATGTTACGAGTCGTGTTCCTATTCCGATTCCGAATCCAAATCTTAATCTAATCTCTATGCCCGGTTTCGATGTTCGACTTTTCCTATTTTGTCACTTTCCTATTTTGTCCTATTTTCAATTGGTTGGATTTCGGGCTTCGAACTCCGATTGGTATTCCCGATTTCGATTGCTGATTTCGGTTCCCAATTTCTGTTCCACCGAAGTCAACTTTTCCGATTTTCGGTTTCGATTTATCCGATTTCGATTTCTCCGATTTCCGATCTCGTCTCTTTGAGGCTTTATGGCTGCACAAAAACAGGAACATGCCAATATTCCGAACGTAGCGCGCGGATATCCCCCTATCCTACCTACCTTACCCTACCCTACCCTATCGTACCCTACCCTACCCTATCGTACCCTGCCTTAACATAATCCACCCTACCTCGCTAATGCACCTTATCTTACCCTACCATAGCCTAGCCTAGCCTAGCCTAGCCCAGCCAAGCTTAGCCAACCCTAGCCAAGCCTAGCCTACCCTACCCTACCCCACCCCACCTTCACTACCCTACCTTACCCTACCCTACCATACCCTATCCTACCCTACCCTTCCCTTCCCTTCCCTTCCCTACCCTACCCTATCCTACCCTACCCTACCCTACCCTACCCTACCCTACCCTACCCTACCCTACCCTACCCTACTCTACCCTACCCTACTTTGACTTACCCTACCCTAACCTCAACCCCTGCCTTGCACTATCCTACCCTAACCTACTTCACCCTACCTTACCCACATTCGGATTCGTATTCGGATTCGAAATATCAGTTGAACCAGGAGCCACAACCGCTAATCGAGTTCCAAACCCCCCCAGAAATTTATCAAAAATGGGAACGAGGGTTGTAATCGGTGTCACACTCGCAAGCAGGAATCCGCTCAAATGTGGAATCGGACCTTAAAGCCGAAGCCGAAAGCTAAATGGGAATCGATGTCGAATTCAACATCGAAAAAGTGGAATCGCACACAAAATCGGATGCGGAATCGTAGTCGCCGTTTGGCCGCGGAATAGGATTATCTCTCGAACGAAAATCGGAAATCGAATTGTGAGTATGCGCTCGAAAAATATCGGAATGGGAATAGGATCCGGAAAACATCGCCCCCCCCACCCCAGCAGGCCTCCAGCTCTAATGACACCAACCAAGGGGGAGCCGAGAGTCGCGTTCAGAGTATTGAGGGTAGGGTAGGGTAGGGTAGGGTAGGGTAGGGTAGGGTAGGGTAGGGTAGGGTAGGGGTGGGTAGGGTAGGGTAGGGTAGGGTAGGGTAGGGTCGGGTAGGGTAGGGTAGGGTAGGGTAGGGTAGGGTAGGGTAGGGTAGGGTAGGGTAGGGTAGGGTAGGGTAGGGTAGGGTAGGGTAGGGTAGGGTAGGGTAGGGTAGGGTAGGGTGGGGTGGGGTAGGGTAGGCTAGGCTAGGCTAAGGTAGGGTAAGGTAGGGTAGGGCAGGATGGGGCATGTTAGTAACGAAAAATATGTTGGAGAAGGGCGCGGTAGCATAGGGTAGGCTTGTGGGGTAGTATGGTCCGCAGTGAAGGAAGTGGACAACCTACCTGGGGGGGGGGGGGGGGTGGAGACGTCCATTTATGGCTTGAGAACGGGGAACAGGAACGTCCGAGTTTGGTCCTCTCTCCAATACCTCTACACGCAGCAAGCACAAACAATGCCGGCCTCCAGAGGCGTGCTACTATAGAGGTGGCACTTTTCTTTTCTTCTTCAAATTTTGTTTCTGGGCGATGGGGCTTCTTAGTAAAAAAGTATCGGCATGTCATCCTGGTTTTCTATGATCGGATCTCATTTTTTAAAACCTCGGGCGCCGTGGGTTTTGATATCGGGTTGCACTTTCCATTGATATTAATAGTAAGCTTTTGCGCTGCAGAAGGCATAGAGCTCGTCAACTGAGGAAGGGGACTATTATAGCACGGGTCTCCACGCATCGAAACTTGCGGCGTGTCCAATGGTTGGCCGACGAATGGCAAGAGGGGGGGTGGTGGGTAGAGGTGGGTACCGTTAGAAAAGAAAAATGATATACACCGGTTTTTGGAAACCCAGCAGGCGTGTACGAGTAAACGGTTAAAATTGAGAAAAATTAAACGCGTTTGTTTGGCCGGTTTAAACCGGTTAACCGAAAACCGGATAAACCCGGAAAAAAAGGATATAACCGGGAAACCGGAAAAAAAACCCGGGAGAACCGGACAATTTTGTACACTGATTCTCTATCGCATAAAATCATCACCGGTACTACTAATAGAATAACAAAATAGTAGTATTATAGTATCATGCATATCATACGAATACACACACGATTTATATCATACACGATGATTTGCACCAACTACATGGTTGTACCTATCTACTGAAATATCCTATCTTGCGATCGACGTACAAAAACAAATTACTTAGTTTTAACATCAAATCTGCTAGAATAATAAACAATAATACCAGGCAGGTGATACAAAAGGGATGTATTCTTGCTACAACCGTCAGATTTGTCCCCTTCAAGGATTTATAGTTTCCGCTCACATGTTGAAGTGTCCCGCCCGTCCCCCCCCCCCCCGCCCCCCCCAATCCCTCTTGTTCAAACGCCCCACCTCAAATAAAATATCTGCCAGAGTAGTAAATGCTACCAGCCAGCTGATATCACCTCATTATCTTTAGAGCCTAGCCATCCCCGCCGTAGCTCCAATTCATTTCCACCCCCCCCCCCCCCTCCGTCTCTTTTTTTTTCCCCCGTTCCCTCTTGTTCAAATGACCCACCTAAAATCGAAATCGGCCAGAGTAATAAACACTTCTACGCAATTGATATCACGTCATTATATTTCCAGCCATCCATGACGTAGCTTCAATTCACCCCCCCCCACCCCCCCCCAACGCCCCCTCCTTCTCCACCACCCGCACGATCGCCTAGGCCTAGCACCGCGCGTACAGCAAGCCTCTACATGTATTCGACCTAAACCTGTTAAAAACCCTTCCCCCCCCCCCACCCTTTTTTTCCCCTCTCCCTGTTGCTCAAACGCCCCACCTAACATCGAAATCACCTCATTATCTTTCTAGAGCCGTCCGTGCCGCTGCTCCGATTCATCCCCCCCCGCCCCCCCCGCCCCCCCCCCCGCCCCCTCCTCCCCCACCACCCGCACCATGGCCTAGACCTAGCACCGCGTGTACAGCAAGCCCCTACATCTATGCGACCTAGAGCTGATAAAACCCTTTTGCTCCAACCCCCCCCCCCACCCACCCACCCACCCACCCCCTCGAACACTCCGCCCTCTCCTCACTGGTTGTACGACTTACAGGATATACATGATCAACTGGTGCATTCCTTCCAAAACCGTCACATCTATCCCCTTAAAGGATTTATAGTTTTCACGCACAGATTGGGTTGCCCCGCCCCCCCCCCCCCCCCCCCCCCCCCGGCCGCTCCCTCTTGCTGAAACCCATGCTCCCACGCCCTTAACAACTCCGCCCTCCCCTCACCGGTTATACGACTTACAGGATATGTTTGATAAGCTGATGCATTTCCTTCCCCAGCTGCCAGATTGTGTCCCCCTCAGAAACGGGTTTTATAGTTTCCGCGCACAGACTGAATAACATCACCCTGTTGCCGACCTATATCCTTAATGAGGACACACAACGCGAAATACGCGCGATCGGAGTATCACACATAGCTTGCAAATATGAGTTTCGACAAAACCTTCGATCTCACAGCTGGAGTGTATTATAATTTTTATAATATGCGCTGCCAGCGGCGCAGCGCGTCATCGCGAGACCCGTACTAGTTCCTCTCCTCTACTTTGTCTCCTACATGATCACCGCCCACGCCGACTTGTTGTGCCAAATCCTGACAAAACAATGTGCGTACACCAGGTAGGTACTACTATTGAGCTTGTCGCGTCTGCTGCAAGTCCTCCATGTTCCAATTTATTGTTGTAATGATATTCGTATATTTTCCAGAACAACAGTATGTACTGTACAAGGGCTCCGCATGTACGCCGGCATTTTCCCCTAACGGCATAGGTTCACTTTGGTTATTGGGCAGTAAATTTAGTAGGGCACACATCAAGCACTTGCATACTGGTTGTCACTTGTCGGTTATTATGCGGCTATGATGGCATGATGTTGTTCGTTTTTTTCGCCATCGACACCGTTTTTAGAACGTTTAGCAGGCTGTACGTTGTGGTATCTGTGCTGGCCAGTGCTGGCTTCCAGTTATTTTTTTTGCATGAAAATTCCAAATAATATACATATATATTTTGTTTTTGGAAGTGGTCGCTCAGTTTTATTGGCGGAAACCAGACCAATTTTGATGGCGCATTCGTGAGCAATTTTGATGGGAAATGAAGCGAAGGTGCTCAATTTTTCTGCTTCCGGCGGCGCCTCCAGCGGGCCCCTCGCCAGGCGCGGGGGGGTGCTAAGGCTCGCTCAGCGAGCTTCCACGCCTTCGCGCGTCAGCACTACTTCTGTGCTCGTCGGCTCGCGTCGCTCGCGGATATATTTTCCGATACATCGAAAATATCGATATATCGACTGCGCCCATCTACGGATGTACCAGGTATATAATATCGTTAAACGCTACCGATACACGGCCCTACTAGTGATACGAAGTCAATGTGGTGCTGTATACTATCTGTACACCGGCACCCGCGCGTGTAAGTCAATTAGCTGCTTCATCGTAGCCCCGCTGCCGCTTGGACGGTACAACAATGTTTTGTACCTTGAAATCACGTCACCCCGTGTGCTGTGATTGTGCCGGTGAGTGCCTTATCACCTCGATTTTCCGGCAGCACGTTACCAGCGGCTCGGAACCCACACGATCAGAACGTTTTGGACCCAAGCATGCCGTTCTGTTCAAAGATTCTGAAGGCGTTTCACGTTACCATTCGGTTTTAACCGGTTTTCCGAAAACCGGTTAAAACCGGCTGGAAAAAACAGCTTCATCCGTTTTTTTTTTTTTTTTTTTTTTTTTTTTTATCATAGCGCTTCGTTATCCGGTTTCTGTTTTGGTTTTTGCCTCCCGGTACCCACCGCTATTGGTGGGCACCCTCCCGCTATATTTCGGGGCCGTGCTTTTTTGCGCATGTCCCATTGTGACCTAAAGATGAATGTAACGTTTTTATTCCCGTATAAGAAACTGCCCGAAGTGCTTGGATTTGCCCTCTTGAAACCAATTTTCATTTTCACCCTGAATCCGTTGGGACTAGCCGTTTCCCACCAACTCCAGGTCCAGGCTGTCAAGATTTTTTTTTTTGTGTATAAAAAAACATAGTCTTTATTGTCTCCGACAAACGAAAACCAAACCAGACCCAAAACCGACTGACCTATGTGAAAACGCTCTCAACCGTGCCCTGATCAACGCAAAAGAAACAAACCAAAGCCGCTAAAACGGTCTTGGCTCCCACATTGGAAACGAACATGAAAACAACAATAAATTCATCTGTCTTGCATGTTGTTTTCGCAGATCGGCTATTACACAAACGCTTCTCGATTTTGGTTGGAAACCTTCCCGGCTGGCGGTAGCAGGGAGGGGTCGGGAGAAGCTCAGAAAGTTCGAGGTGAGGATTTGATCCGTTCACCCTATTGTTCACTGTGTTGCGCTGCTTCTTGCTGTTATCGCGTTGTTTTACAAGAAGCCTTCACAGCTGTGCTGAACTGCTTCTTGCTGTTATCGCGTTGTTTTACAAGAAGCCTTCACAGCTGCGCTGAACTGCTTCTTGCTGTTATCGCGTTGTTTTACAAGAAGCCTTCACAGCTGTGCTGAACTGCTTCTTGCTGTTGTCGCGTTGTTTTGCAAGAAGCCTTCACAGCGTTGGCGACGGTGGTGGTGGTGGTGGTGGTGGTGGTGGTGGTGGTGGTGGTGGTGGTGGTGGTGGTGGTGGTGGTTGACGTTGGTGATGGCGTGGTGGTAGTGGTGGTGTTGGTATTGGTATTGGTGTTGGTGTCGGTGTTGGTGTCGGTGTTGGTGTTGGTGTTGGTGTTGATGTTGGTGTTGGTGTCGGTGTTGGTGTTGGTGTTGGTGTTGGTGTTGGTGTTGGTTTTGGTGTTGGTGTTGATGTTGGTGTTGGTGTTGGTGGTGGTGTTGGTGGTGGCAGTCGTATTGGTGATGACGTTGGTGTTGGTGTTGGTGATAATGGTGGTGCTGATGGCCGTGGCCACGGTTGTGGGGGTGATGGTGGTGTTGGCGGTGTTGGTTCTTTTGGTGGTCTTGGTGGTGGTGATTGTGTTGGTGGTGTGATTCAGAAACTGGTGATGACGTGGAACCCAGAACCAATGCACAGACTTATCCCCCAAGAGACAACAGCAGAAAAAACACGATACTCAATAACATTAACATCAGTATGATTTTCGCAAGACCCCGCTGCCGCTGCTCTTCCTTGACCTTCGCCACCGAAACCGAGCGAGCGTTTCCTGGACCATTTCATTTGTTTTATTTTGTCGGCCGATAATGGGTTTGGGCTATCGTACAGGGAATAAGTCTCGGAAGACTCGATCTGGAGTCCTCATTCATTCTCTGGTAAGCCCCTCCTTACCACCCTATTCCCACGTCTGCTCCTCCTCCCCCCGCCCCACCTTCCCCGCTTCTCCCCCTCGTTTACATCCCCCACCTTGGCGTCTCGGTATGGGGTTCTAACACTTGGACTTACCTTCGAAGGGTCGGGTATCAACCACCCCGAGTTTCCTCCCGAGCATTACCAAACACTGGCCTCCCTTCCTTCCCCTCCTCTCCCTTCCCCCCCCCTCACCCCTTTCCCTCTCCCACATGCCTCCAGCCTACTGCTCCGCCTATCGCCTGCCGCGAAGGATCTCGGCATTAGCGTGTTTGACGATGCGCACCTCCCCCCCCCCAACCGAATTCCAAACCTCGGCCCTCACTATCTCCTACTTCACTCCCTATCTCAACCTCCTCTTGCTCCGCCTCCTACCCCCGCCCCCAAACGCGCCACCCCCACCCCCACCCCCGCCCCCGCGCCCCCGCCCCCGCTTCCGCTCCAAACACGCCACCTTGCTTAACGCCAATTCTCGCCACCTTGAAGGATCTAGGTGTCGTTGTATTCGACGATGTGAAGCAGCTCGCGGCAAGCGTGCGGCTGGTGATTCTCGCTGTCGGACCCCAGCACGCGAGACAACTTGGCTCCGATCTCGTGAGTGCGCGCAAGCAATGAGTAGCGAGGGATCTCATGAGCTCATGAGCACCGAGTACAGTATTTTATATATATATATATTCATTGCTGTGTTTGAGTCACTCGCGGGAGTGACACTCTACCTCACTTGAATAAAATGCTTTAATGTGATTTTTAGTTGGCACGGCGTAGTTACCATTTACATTGCGGGTTCGCATTGCGCATAATTAATACACCACGCGGAAAACTGAGACCGTAAAGGAACGGGAGAATGGGGGGAGGGGGGGGGGGTTCACACGTGCTAGTGACCCCGAGCCATTGCGACCCCCCCCCGTTCAAAAGCCCCCACCGTAGCTCTTTTACCCTTCATAAGCACGGAGTATAGTGAGTGCGCCGCAGTAGGCGTGATACAGTATTTTCACCCCCAGACCTTCCTTCTTGACGGGGATTCGAATCCTAGGAGGTGCCCAGTATTGTCGAAGCAACCCTTGATTCTTGCAATAGGGTGTTTGCGATTTTCAAATTCTTGACCACGGCGATGAAAGGGGAAGCTACCCCCGGTTTTACTACTGGGTTAGAGCCACTCCTACGAGTGGATCTCTGCCTCATATATCTACATGGGTTTGTTTAACCTAAGGTTCGTGCTTTAAAACGTTTTTTCCGACCAAGGCTACGGTGTTACTTGGGGGGATGTTACGACGGTGTTATGAGGATGTTATGAGGATGCTATGAGGATGTTATGATGATGTTATGATGATGTTATGATGATGTTATGATGATGCTATGGTGGTGGTACGGTCGTAGGGGGGATGTTACGACGGTGTTATGAGGATGTTATGAGGATGCTATGAGGATGTTATGATGACATTATGATGATGCTACGATTTACTCCGTTTTTCACTACCGGATTTGAACGACTCGAAAGAGAGGGACTCTGTACCTCACGAAAAAAACTTTTTACGTGGGCGATCCCTTTAGCGCACCCTAGCTTACCATGCAACCGCGGGTTCATATCGAAAAAAAAATTGCAGCAAGAATGCCTAAGGCCGCAGGAAACAGAGGGATTACTCGCGCGAGCGACCCCAAGCCACTGCAAACGAAGTCCCCCAAAGGCGACCCCCCTACCGCAGCCTTGGCCTCACGGCCAAACAACCAACACAGCTGTGCCACCACGCCCCATCAAGAAAATCCCGCCGGGACGCTCAGCCGTTTAGTGGGTAACCTTTCCTCAGTCCTTTCCCCCTCTGCTCTGCGTCAATCCTCCCCCAACTCCCCTTCCCCGGTCTCTTCTCCCCCTTTCCCCCCAATCCCTCTCTCTACCCCCCATCCGCCCCGCCCCCTCATCGTCCTTCGTGCTCCTTTCCCCTTTCTACTTCCTCCTCCCCACCCCTCGCACCCCTGCCCTCTTGATTCCCATTTACCTCCATTCTCTCCTCCCCCCCCACCCCTCCCGACCCTCCCGCACTCCCTCCTCTTCCTGTCCCCCAATCTCTTTTTCCCACCGTCCTTCCCTACCCCTCCCCACCTTACCTTAACCTATCTTACCCTACCCTACCTACACCCTACCTTACCCTACCTTAGCCTACCCTACCCCACCCTACCCAACCCCACCCCACCCTACCCTACCCTACCCTACCGTACGCTACCCTACCCTACCCTACCCTACCCTAGCTTAGCCTACCCTACGCTACCCTACCCCATCCTATCCTATTTTGCCCTATAACCTGCCCTACCCTTCCCTACCCCCCCCCCCTCCCTCCCCCCTCCCCTTCCCCCTCCCTTCATTTTTACCGTTCAAATTGTCCATTGAACCATCGCGCCATAAACATACTTTAACTCGATAACAAATCAACCCACGATAGGGGGAAAGTGGCATGGGATCGCGGCTGGTGTTGACCACCTTGGCAGGGATTAGCGCGACCAGCCTTAGGCGCGTTTTGGGCGCGAAATATTTGCTGCAGACTCGAGTGGACGTGGCATGCCTCCGAGTCACCGAGGAAACGGTGAGCGTTGTTGTATCTAAATGATCTTTATTGTTTTTGAGTCAACTCGCGGTAAGGGTTGAACGTTTTCGGACGAAAGGTCGCTTGCCGGTTGGGCTCCCCAAGCGCTGGGACGGTCCGTTAGGTTGAATTTTCACGAGCACAGTCGTTTTTTGGACTAGCGCATAAAGAAACTTTGGCCGGGTTGCGCAAACGAATGTCCTCGGAGCCATGGTTCGGGCGACGGCGTTGAAGTTGAGATAGCTCCTCATGTTAGTCCTGAGCAAAATAAATTTATCAGAACCTTTTGCACCCTGAGTGTGGGGTGGCTCGTTGGGACACGATCGGGGGTGGCATGATATGTTTACGGGCGAGCATGGTTGTTTTGGGACTAGCGCATAGGATTTGTTTGGCCGTATTTGCGCGAACGAGAAACGTGTCGGAAGCAGCCGTGTTTCGGAGCGAGGCATTGAGCGCCCCGCGTTAGGAGCTCAGCAAATTCTGCTGCACCCCTTGGCGATGGATGGACTTTTTTTGTTTTCAGTTTGATGGAAAGGGTAGTTTACAGGTGCGGTGGACGCAAACTTCGGTGAAGGGTCACGGTTTGGATTTTTTACGAGATTCCGCCCCTGAGCAGTTGTATGTTTCATGCATACTGTATTCTACAGATGTCTAGTTTTGTTCCCCTCAATGCGGGTTATATAGTTTCCGTGCGCAGAACAAGGCTGAACGCCTTAGCCCTGTCGACTCTGGCATTAGCAAAGGAGTCACCGACCTGTATCATTCACGAGGGTACACACTCTCCGTAACACGCGCGATCGAAGTATCACACGCCGCTTGCAAATCTGACTTTTGACCAAAAAATCGTTTTTGGTCGATCTCGCATCTGAAGTGTATTTTTTTCTTTCTTTCTAATATAAACCAGGTATAATACGAACAGTACACGGATTTAACTACTATGTTGCACTCTCTGGTTACGTAATACTTTATATTAGAAGAAATGAAAAACACAACTTCATTCAGCTGTGAGAACGACCAAAATATTGTTTTGATCCAAACTCAGCTTTGCAAGCTGCGTGTGATACTTCGATCGCGCGTGTTACGGCGTGTGTGTACCCTCGTGAAGGATAGAGGTTGGTGACTCGCCTGCCAATGCCGGCGTGGGATTGCTTTATACCCCACCAAAACGCTGACACGCATCCGTATACAACGGCAGCTTGCGCTGCCGGGGTTGTAACGAAGACCACTGATAGGGACAGCTTACGCTATATCTACAATGGGACCCGGAGGGTGCGCCAGCTAGCGTTGGGCTGCGAAAGCAACTGAGTTAAATCGACACACGACGCGTATGAAAATACGTGGAAGTGTGGTGAGCTGAAGCTTTATTTTTCCCCATCCGCCGGAGGAAAAAAAAAAGAAGCTGATTTGGAGACACACACAAGAGGGCCACCGGGGTGATGAACTGTCCCATGGCCTGGGTGTGCTGAAAAAATCGTATTGGAGTGCGGCAAGGACGTGTCGACGATGTAGGGTTAAGGAGGTCTGTTTATTCAGGAACAAAAACGTGTTAGCCGGAAGATGCTACCTCTATCGCAGAACGCGTCAATGCGGTGTTTACCCATGTCGAGAGAAATCTTGTTTGTTGTTGTTGTTGTTGTTGTTGTTGTTGTTGCTGGTGCGTGGGGTGTGATGTTTCAAACTGCATCCGAGGTGAATCGATCTACAAAAAAATCGTCGTTCTATTCGCGTGTTTTATTATGTTTTTAGCGTACATGTGTTTTTGTTTTAAGCGGACGATGCGAAGTACGATATTTCATGTGTGGTCGAGATGTCACAACATTTGATTTCATACCACAATCAACTCTAATGACTATTTTTAGAAGTTCTAGTTGTATACCAGTGCGACAATACATATCAGCTCCATAGGAAAAACAGCAAACAGATGCTACAGCGAGCTAGATATGAAATTGAGGGCATGCGGGACTCTACCACAAAACCTCAGAATCGGTATTCTTAACCCCATGCAGATATGTTCAACGAATTTGAAAACATCCTTTGGTTGACCCGGGGGTGTTTCATTGTCATCCCTTACCTAAGACATCGGAGTTTCTCGCCTTTTCAATTACTATTCATGTCGAGCTGGCAACGGCCACGGCAGGGGGCGTGCCTCCGTTGCCGCGACGAGGTTTGAGATACCCGCACAAGCGACTCCGTAGCTCGTGGACACGAGCAAAAGTCGAGGAGAGATTGGTTTTGTCGCAGCCTAGCTCTCACCCTTCCACTGCGGGTTCGTTCGCCAAGGTTAAAACAGCGCAAAAGCTTAGGATCGCACAGGAAAAGACGCATGGTACGATAGAGGCGTCATTTTTCGTCTGAAATGGTTTATGAATAATGACGGCGGCACCTTAACCTGAAATCATCGGACAAAAAAAGTAAACTCAATTTTTTCTTTCGCACGGTTTTAGTTGTGTACCTAAGCCATGGGATTTTTCATCCGGCATAGGAGCAGCTCTATGTTTCTCCAAATCAGTTTTTGGATGAAGGTCTTAAAGCTCCCAAAATGAGGGGTAGTATTAAGAAAAAAAGTGGCGCACATCTATCGTAGCACGCGTCAAAAAAGGCCAAGCCTACGGGAGGCGGGGTGGTGGGTGGGTGGGTACCCCCGTTTGCAACGCTGGGTTTGAGCTACTAGCTACTAGCGCTAGCGCATGGTACGATAAGAGGTAGCTCACTTCTTTTTGTGTGAAATTGTTTATGGTTTATGAATGACGGAGGTCTTTAATCCAAAATCGTAGGGAAAAAATTCGCTATTTTTTTTGTTTTGCATGGTTTCTCGTCGTGTACCTAGGGGCGCCATGCGATTTTTTTTTTTTTTCATCCGGTAGTATATAGCAGTTTTGTTTTTCTCTAAGAAGTCAGTTTTTGAGAGAGGTATAAAATTTCCCAAATTGAGGAATCGGACAGCACAGACTTTTTTTTGAGCGCAGCGTAGGTTATCATTCCGTTGCAGATTCATATCGTCAAAAAATAGTAAAAACAGCACGAACCTTCAAGACCGCAAAATAGACAGCCTGGGCCAATTGCGCGAGTGGCCCCGAGCCACTGCAAAAAAAAACATACAAAAAATCATAACCGCCCTGCCACCGTACCCTTGACCCCCTTAACGTACCCTTCGTCAGCCCGTGTTCATCATCACGCTGCTAAGCGTTTCCCTCTCAGCCGATCTCTTCTAACCGCCACGATGAAACGAACGATAACACCAACGAAAATGAGCGCAGGGTCGGCCGGGTCTGGACACCGCGGCGGCATCATCAGCAAACACCATGGTGGCGGCGGTCGCGAAATCAGCGGCAGCTGCAGCAGCAAGAGAACCAAAAGGAGAAGGAGGATCAACAGCTGGGGCAGGAACAGGAGCAGGCGTAGGAGCAGGAGAAGGTGCAGGAGCAGGAGCAGGAAAAGCAGCAGCAGCAGCAGTAATAACAACAACATCACCAACGACAACTGCAGGAGGAAAAACACCACCACCCAAAACGACCGACACAACAGCAGCAACACCACCCAAAGCAACATCAACAACGACGCCAACGCCACCGCCATCTACAACATCCTCGGGAACTCCTCAAGCCAACAAAAGCCCACAGACGATCATCGCTGTCAGCAGCAGCAAGGACGACAGCCAGGCC